>JAXMNL010000074.1:197787-210119 GCA_035128595.1 Eptatretus atami | reverse complement strand
ATCCCAACTCTCTCTTCCTCTATGTGGTGATTTCAATTCTCACCACACAACTTGGCTCGTGTTTGTACCTCTCTAACCAGCCAGGAACTTCAGCAAAGGATTCTGTGACTCCAGGTCTGACTCGATCTGTGATCTTTCCACCTGGATTTCTCAATGGCAAATCCTCCTTCGACTTGGTGATGAATAAACTTTCCTGCAAAGTCTCCTGCTCTTCCTTTGCTCCAATTGTTCATCGATCACATGCTTGTGAAAGTCAACATCTTTCTGGTTTCTGCTTCTTGAATTTGCAGCTTGACTGCCGGATACTTTGATTGCCGGGTCCTGTCATTTTTTTGGGCGATTGACTATCGCTGATGCAGTACCCTGTACCAGTACATGGTCCTCATTTCACCAACTCGGAAGGATGACAGGCTGAGTCAACCTCATGTGGTGTTCATTCTGCAGCCAACGCTCAAACTCAGGACCCGAAGATCCAAGTCAACAACCGAACCACTAAGTCAACACCAAGCTTGCTTTCTGGATATTCTCGAGAGCAGCATCAATACCGGCGAGTCTGGCATTTCACTGAAGCAGATCGGCAATACTGCAACAGCCATCTCCCTTCAGGACAGTCTCCATGTCTTACGGTCCCTGATATTAACTCAGCCTGGGATTCTTCCAGAAAACCGTCTCTCTCTATTGCAAAAATCAACCCATCAACACTTCCATATATTCCGACATTTCCTGCCTTGTATCATCAATGCTCAGACAGCAAGGTTTTGCTCCCCACACAGATGCACCCCTTATAATGTGAGTACACTGAATCGGTGTATGTAGTTGCTCTGGAATAACGTGCCTTCTCTCATGAAGGCAAATCCGACCAAGGCAATCTTAGTGCATTCCAAAAAGTTCGCAAAATGTGTGTCCACTCTCAGCAGAGCCAGAAAACAACATCTGTGCAAAATCAAGAATGAACTTTCAAACTTGTCACCCTCACTAAAACCTGGTGGACCTTGTTAACTGTGTCTGTGTGTCTGCTCCCCTTCCATCCGTCCCTCTCTTCAAGTGCACCACTGCCTAACTCTGCTTGAGAAGACCGAATGCTCGATCTGTGTTGTGCTTCCAAATATTGTGTCGCCAACCCTCACTCTGATATACCAATCCTTTCCTGTCAGTACCCAACTGCTCTTGGTCCTTGTGTCTTTTGCATCTGAGAGAGGGAGAGTATTCAACCCTTAACTGCGTTGAACGTAACTGGATGGAGACCAACGCATCAGCTCACGTGAGCCTAAAACCTCCTCCACTCACTTGCACATCTCTCTCTGCACTCTTTGGACCATGTCATTGGCGCTGTCATCGCCCCGCTGCTGAAATCCACCAACATTACACTGCACTACAGTATTAAAGTGCAAAAACGGGATCCCGCTAAACCACAGACCTATCAGCTCACTTCCAATCAACAAGCAAGGTCACAAATCCATTCATCACGTTGATATGAAATAGTTCCTTTTCCCAAACAGACTTCATGCTAGCTATCAACACATCGGTTTCCCATACCTGGTCAGTTGACCTTCCAACATGCTGGCTTCCACTCGATGATCAAGCAATGGATGGAGGCCCTCAATGTTCAGAACATGAAATCAGGGCTGTCTCTCTGGGACATATCTCATGCTTTGATAGTCTGATTCCTGCCTTGCCCCCAAACGTCAGCTGTGGCATCCAAGGCAACTCCACACATGGCTTACAGACATCCTTTACTTCTCGGAGCCTAATTTGGTTCTCAACGGAATCTTTTGATCTCCTCTCCTGGTCAAGGCTGAAGGGCCAAGGCAGTGTCTGGCCAAGTCCATTTTTTTTCCCCCGATCATCTATCAACAATCTCTTGCATTCTGTGGAAATATTCTATTTTTCCATTTGCTGATGATACCACCCTTGCCAGACACTTGCTCATCCTCAGACAGGCAGGCGACAGAGGGGCCCTTTTTCTCTCTTCTCTTCAGACCTTGAAAAAAATCACGAGCTGACGTCAAACAACTCGTAGAATATGCCTTTCAATCCTAACACATTTCACCCTCTCACTAATCTCTGCTCTGAAAGGACGTTCCTGGCAATACCCTCCGATCGTACTTTCCAAAATAAAGCCTCTGAGAAAGTTCTGTCATTCAAACTCCTCGGTTCACTATCACCACAATATTTCTTGGGCAAACCACATTTCAAACTTGTCCTCGCAAGAACCAGCTGCTGAATGCATCCTCCGTCAGTCAAAGTCTTCCTTGGCGAGACTGAACTCCTCTCCACATACAAGGCCTTGAACCACAGCTCCGATTGAGTATGCGCTCTCCCTTTGGGGCCGACTTCTTCCGCACATATTTTCTCAGCATTTACGCTGTTGAAACCAAAGGTCTTCAAAATTATGGAACCCCCACGCAAAGGGTCACTGGGCTTGTCACTTCGCGATCACGAAAGGTCGGTAGTCTCTCTGTCTTCTCACGCCTCTTTCTGTCTTGCAACCTCTGCTTTTCCATGCTATATTTGCCCCCCCCCCCCAAGGTATTCTGCATGTCCTCCACACAGTCCACCAATCGACCTCTTCGGCAAAACTCCCAATCCAGGATCACAGCTCCTCCACTCATTTTTTCCTCTTTTTCCCACCTGTTAGCCCCTACCTGGAGTGGCTTTATTTTTGCCTTTGTAGGGAGGATTTGCATTAAACAAGCAAACATGTTGTAAATCAACTTCCAATCCTCTTACAATCTCATTCTTCCTCTGGGTCTTTCAAGACGTGTTCACCTCATCTCAGATATCCCAATCCAAAACCAGATTCTTTTCTCTTCTTGCTAACCCCACCCACTGATATTTACAATTTGATATCTGTTCAAGGTGCTTCGCCCTTCATGATCCTGTGCGATGTATCCAAAAAAAAATAAATTTGTGAGTTTTATCCTGAGCAAAGCTTGAGGTGACCTTGCATTGATGGTCCCACAATCGGATTTTCTTAATTTGTCTTTTCAGACTGGAGAGACTGAGAAACTTCGCGGTGCCAATCTGAATCCTTAAGCATTTTGCAGAATATGCTGCGTTCTAATGGAAACCATTAACCTCTCATTTGGCGTAAGTGAGAAAACCTAAATCTTGCATCGTCATGTCCCTTCATCGAGACCGCAAAAATCGGAGCACCGATTCACATTTCTTGCCACATCTGATCGTCATCTAAATGCTCTTAATGGCAGCCGAAGTGTCTCAGATTGAACTGTTTATCGTAAAGTTTGTTGTTGATTCTCTCGGTGTTGAATAATTTTGTGTTGGTGTTCAACATGTACTTTTAATCATTATATTATATGAAATCTTTTATTATTAGTCTATATTAAGTCTTTTATTTCTACTTTCTCACATGAGGAATCTGTAAGACAACGTTTTAGTGATTATTAAAGGTTAATTTCATACCCTAATACCTGGAGATCTGGAGATCCTTTGAGACCCCCGAGGAGCTGATGAGGAGTCGAGCCACTGGATTATGGGTTTCCAGGGTCAAACTAAGATTCAGGCTTCAATGCCATCTTGGACGTCTGTCTGATACTTCGGTAGTGATGGTGAGGTCATGGAAGATTCACTTACCTTGGCAGTGATATCATGTCCTGCTCGCTTGTGAGTCAGAGGTCAACTAGAATCTGGAGTTGGGCTGGGGTCCATGGATTCACTGGATCATGAGTGTGGCACTGTGTGGAGAAAAAAATTCTGATCTTCAGGGCCCTTGGGCTTCCCTTCTTGCTCTACGGTGTGAGACTTGGACTCTGACCAGGGATCTGAGACGGAGACTTAATTCCTTTGGGACCAGTCTCTTCGGAGTATCCTGGGCTATCACTGATCGAACTTTGTGTCCGACGAGCGATTGCTGAGAGAGACTCAAATGAGATTTGTTGCCTGCATAGTCTGAGCATCTGCTGTGGCTGTATGGAGATGTGACTCGGTCCCTAACGCTGAACTGCTCACCAGATCTCTCAGCGAGGGATTCCTGAGTGGAGGAGTCCAATGAGTTGACCACATGCTCATAGGTGCAACAGTTGATCAGAATTTCTAGGAGATGGGGATGGGCCAGGCATCTTCTGTGATTGGCCAGACAGAGGCCCTGGAGTATCGGCAGAAATGGACGCAGCGACGCGCTGCTCCGGCGCATGCTCCCACACCTGACCTGACCTGACACATCTCTGAACTGACACATCGTCATCCACTTTGGCAGTCATTTCATCCTTCATGATGCATCTTATTTGTGGAAGCAGGATTTCATTTGTCTTCTCGCATGTTTGTGAGAAGCATTTTGAGTCGTGCGGCGATTGTAAAGCTGATCTGACTTGAAATATTTCCCATCAAAGATGTCGCAACAACTTGTACAAGGCCTCTTCTTTGTGATTAATGGAGAAATCCTCTCGATCTCCGCCACGAAGGTGAAAGGGGTTATGTTTTAACCCCTGTCTCGTCTGTCTGTCTGTCCGTTTGTTTGTGTGTTATCTGTTTATGTGCAGGATATCTCAAAATTGGGGATGGATCAGATGAAATTTTTGTGGGATAATTGGGTTTGTGACAAGGATGAACTGATTTAAATTTTGTGAAGATCCGAATCCGGATCCAGATCTCATAACTTTTTTTTCTTGCTACCATTGAGAATGTGGCTAATATTATCTTATTATTCTAATAATGTGGACAGATTCTGATGAAACTTGTGGGTGGCATTTGTGACACAACACGAGTTGATTCGATTTTGGTGAAGATCTGAATCCGATCTGAATACGAGATTTATCTTAAGGTAATTCTCTCATTTCGAAAAAAACGCACAAAGCATTGATTTTCAGATATTGTTCTCGTGGATACAGTATTATATGGTGGAGGTAAGCACTCCACCGAAGTGTCCTAGTTCAAAATGCTTTTTTGTTCTGATTGATATGTGATATTGCTTGAGCAAAAGCATCTTTGGTTAAGGAGGACAAAGCATCTTTGGGTTAAGGAGGAGCAAAAGGCATTTATTAGGTATATAAATACATCTGGAGTTAGATTTATATCACTTTAAGTAAACAAAGGCAAGTTAAGAAAATAACTCGGCAAGCCAAAGAGAGTATTAAGGACATGGCTAAGAATATTACACATAATAACAAGGCTTCTTTAAGTATATCAAGGGGGAAAAACAGGTTAGGACCATGTGTGCATTGAGGTTTTGTGTTGTGATGAAATGTTTATTAAACCGGTATTTTACTTCAATTTTTGCACAAAAAACAGTCAGGATAATTTGTCAATAGCTGAGAGTGATAGAGGAGTGAGGAAGGGCTTATTTCTAGGTTGGAAGTGGAGAGAAACAGCGAGAAATCTAAGAGCAGATAAGTCTCGTCCAGATAATATGCAACCGAGAGTATTGGGGGGAGGTGGCTGAGACAAGCGAGATTATGAACAGGTATTTTTAACAGCTCCACTGGAGTCAGGACAGGTACCGGAGGATTGGAGAGTAGCAATAGTGTAACACATTATTTAAGAAAGGATCCAGACAAGAATGGGAAACTATAGACCTGTTAGTTGACTAAGATGTGGGGAAGGTGTTGGGGATGGGAAGGAACAATGAAAATAGAGATTACAGGTAATCGGAGTAATTTGGAGCGTGTCACACGAGAAGGATCTAGGGGTGGTAATAGATACGGGATGTAAGCCGCAGCACCAGTGCCAGGCAACTGCAGGTAAAGAAAAAGGAGTTTAGGTTGTATTCAGAGGGACATTTTTAATATAAAAAGAGGTGATTTAACATTTAATGCAATTAGTGAGGCCACACTCTAGAATATTGTGGCAGTTCTGGTCACCACAACTCAGGACGGACGTAGATGACTCAGAGGGCTCAGCGCAGGGCTACTGATTGATCTCTGGCTGAGCTCGGACTCAGTTATGAGACGGCGCTAAGAGACAGCCGCTTGGCAGTTAGCGGCAGGAGATATGATAGAGATGTTTTAAGATAATGAAGTGATAGATAAAATATGTGCAGAAGAATTATTAAAGATTGAACAAGGACCATATACTATAGATAAGGAGAGGATTATGTCAGGCATGGTATTTTACTCAGAGTAGTTAATGCATGGAAAGGTTTGTCAGGAAAAATCAGGGAGATAGTTGTGGAAGTGAATAGCATGAGAGATCCGGATTGTATGGGGACGGTATGTGCGTGTTGACTTTGTAGTGACGCTTGATGGTGATTGTGTTGTGGTATGGGTGGCGATCCGTGGGGGTGAAAGTGATGTCATGTGTGTTTCTTATCCAAAGCCCATCTACGCCATGCCCTTCCCCCTGGAAATAAAAAAAAATAAATCCAAAAACTGCAAAACAAATCCCACAAAAAATAAATAATCATAGACTTACTTACCTTCGAAATCGTCAACTTGCCCTTCTTATCAAAAGCTGTCTCTCGAGAGGTTGCGACGCAAACCAGAAGTTTCTTGTCGATGATTCTTACCAAACCACCAAAAATCGAATGTTTGGATCATTTGCACCCACTGTGACCTTGACTTTTGACGATTTTGACCAAAATCCTAACAGCGCTCGCCATCACCTCCCTGATCTCAGGGTGTAATTTGACATGGTGTTCTTCTTCTCGAGTTATCATTTTTTGGCATGTTTGACCTCACTTTGTGACCTTGACCTTTGACCGATTTTGACCAAAATCTAATCACACTAGGCCATCACCCTCCTGAATAAGTGTGTTAATTTGACATTGGTAGCTTCTTCCGTTCTCGAGTTATCGTGCCTACAAACAAAACACAAATGCACAAAAAACACACAAACACACAAACAGAGTACCGGGACGTCATCAATATACTTACAAAATCTTTAGATTTCGTAGTAATAAAGAAACAAAATGCATTGTTCTTGTTTTAATCCAGTGTTGATGATTGGTGCAGTGTGATGTGGTGCAGGCGTGATGGAGTGAATGTTCACCCTGCATCTAATTTCATTGTGTGTATCTTTGGGGTTCAACAATGCATGTGCCATTTTCAATACTGCCTCAACACCCTTCAATTTTGGATAATAATATATTTATTTCAAAAGATTTGTAATTTTAATTTAACTAATCATCCTTATTTATCATTTCGTCTTTTGGTATTGTATTTGTTTTTGAACTGAGATGGAAATGTGTTTAACCATGATGCTGGACAAAAAGTATGTTGGGGTTATTGTGGGAATCGATTGAAGTTGATTTTTGATGCTGTTTTGGTGTTGAATGCAATCTCCTGACATTTTCAATATTACTCAATATCTGTTTTTGAAGATAGTTTGATTAATAACATAATACTTGTGTCCTGTTATAAACAATGTGGCTTTTATTGAAAAACCTCAACATTTACGGTTCTTCACGATCATGTTTTAACAAGTGTCTTCGAATTTTTTGAATTTGAAATCATCCACCACAATCTGAGCCTATCAATTATTCTCTGAATGAGCTTCACCTATCGAATATGAAAAAGGATGAAGAAGGTCAAGAATAAATTTGCAGTTTTGTTTGCTGTGCAAGTGAAGATTGTTTTACAGTGAAAAACAGGCAACGCTAACTGAATGCTTGGACTCTGAAGGGCACTCAGGAACAGCAATTGTCACCTTATTAGGTTCAAGGTTGGTGAAAAATCTCACTCATTTCTTGTGTTGGTGAAGTGGAGATGGAAATCACAATGGATGTCCATCACTTTGACGGCGGGCGGATGGCCCGTCAATTTTTCCCTTTGATGGCATGGTTGGTCTGGTTTATTATCCTTCTTTTATATTCATCAGGAGATATTCATTTTTGTCTGTTGATTGTCACAGAGTCCATTTAAGTGTGTGTCTTGATTTTCTGTCATCATTCACAACGATTATATGAAACTGCATCTTGCAACTTCCATGAGAAATATTCCAGTATTTATTACGCTGCAAGTCACATATTTTGAAATGTTTGGCTTTACATTACTTATGATATATTCAGAGATGAGATGAATAAGAGTCAAAAGAGAAGTTGTTTATTGGATACTTATTTTACATTTTTCTGATTTCCCTCTCCAGAGGAGTGGTGTTCCATTTTCGGTCATTTGTCTGTTTGTTTTCGTCTATCTGAAAACACAGAACAATTGGAATGCAAAGTACTTTGTAAACTTGTGGACCATAAACCACATAATGAAGTCCTGATGAGGGTCTTCACAATTGATTTCTCTGTATCTTTTGTTTTTGAAATGAAAGAAATGTGTTTATCCAAGATTCTTGAGCAAAAGATTGTTGGGGTTATTATTTGATAACTTTTGCGGTTATACGATAATTTTCCTTTGGGTGTCAATTAATTTGAGGGCATTCCTGGACACCCGGTCGCTTCTGCAGTGTGTGCCACCATTGCTCGCTCAGTTTCTTGGCACCCTCGATGCTCCGTGTCCCAATATCTGGGAGAATCTTGCTGGGTCGTATGTTCTTTGTCTCCCTTTCCCTCTGTCACTCATTTGCAGTAAGCTGACGCTACCATCTGGCTGCCCATGGCCCGACCTGCTGAATGGTGTGGACCTGGCTACCCAGTGCTCACCTTGGCATCTGTTTGCCTTCTTTGGACCCAGTGCCACCGTCCGACTCGGTCCCATTTCACCTGAATCAGGACCGTGAGGTCATGTTCACCGGGATGCACCTCGGCTCCCTCCATAGGGGCTGTGGAGTAAGCCATCCCGGACCCAAGGAACGACCTTGGAACCGAGCTCACCATCGGTTGTTGGG
Organism: Eptatretus atami; assembly: GCA_035128595.1. Taxonomy (NCBI): domain Eukaryota; kingdom Metazoa; phylum Chordata; class Myxini; order Myxiniformes; family Myxinidae; genus Eptatretus; species Eptatretus atami. The sequence goes on along the minus strand of JAXMNL010000074.1, from coordinate 201,392 downwards.
CAGATCGAGAACGCACACTGCCCTTGTTGGTGCAACCGAGGCTAAAATCGATCAATGAGACTGCCTCTGCTCAATCCTGACTCCAATTGCACAGGTTGAAAGAAGTGGAATGATCTCGAGACAACTCTGTGGATGTGGATATTCACATGCAGGATCACCAGCAAAGGGGAGTGACACTCCATTTCCATGATCCACCACCATGAGAGTTTTTCCCTTTTCCCATTCCACAACCACCAGCCATGATTATTGTCCTCACCCCAACTTCCAATGGGAAACACAAACATCCAAAAACCTCATGCTCGGCCATGACAGAAAAAACTCGTGGGAACTAATCGGCAATTCGGAGAGCATGGCAATGTGTACGGGGCCCGTGAACTCCACAGCCCTCAATGGGTGTGTATTTGCCCGGCCAAGGGAATTGTTTCCCGAGGGTCCTGTGTGTTTCGCCGTGGCCTTGCCTCTCCCGTGCACGCTCCATACCCACCCTCATGGAACCCAAAGTTTTGCAATCACCAGTCGGGATTTCGCAAATCGACCAAACATCGAATCTCTACTCGGATACGATGTTCATATCAACTGAGGGTACCCACGTCGCTTTTCGCCTTGATGGGGCATGGTCAGAAGTACCCCGGTCCTTCAAATATGGACCAAATTCATCAGGAGTCAAGACGTTGGGAGTTCCGCTGTGCCCTCCAGTGAGAGGAATCATTTGTGACCAGGCATTAATGACTGGATATTTCCGATCCGTCCTGCAAGATGAACTCCACGGTGAGAACTTCGGCTGGGTGGATCACAACCACCTTCCATACCGGAGGATGCAAGGCCCTTCCTGTCCTTCTCTCTGTCTCTCTGTCGACACCACTGAGCCAAACCCACTGGTGAATCAGCATCACTCTGTGAGGAGTGTTATTAATGAACACATTTGATCCATAGTCAATACTTATATAGTAGTTAGATGTTGGGATTCGAACCAATTTTCTTGTATCCTTCGAAATGTGTTTTAAAGTCTTTATAATTTTAGTTGTACTGTTTCCACAAGCGAGCCCACTACATGTCCTTTACTGATAATGCTACACTTTATCTTGGCTTTCCCACACATTCCACTCTGGTGAACTAAACAGGGCTGTGCTTTTACAGTGATCACAAGCCTAAATTGTGGGGGGGAATTGCCGAAGAGAAATTGCTGAGCCCTAAGATAAGTGGTTTGACTGTTTAACCCTCCCTTGGAGGAGGGAGAGAAAATTCCTTGGCACATATTTGAGGGCACGCACAGGGCTCTTGTCAAACCAACTAGAAAAAGACTGTAACCAGAGATAGATTGTAACTAGAGATAGATTCTTTATCTAGGAGAGTTTTTGAATATGAAACTTCAGTGTGGTTTCGTGGCTCTCCACTGTTCTGGTTGAGTTATCACAACTGCCGTGTGCACCCGTGTCTGCTCCTGCCCACAATCATCTTCCGCCCTACTTCTCCACCCCCACCCATTCTTTCCTGCAAGGGTCTCAATCATTGATTGCTCTTCTCGTTAACTCCGCCATCGAAGATGGACGGAGGTTATGTTTTCACCCTGTCTTGTTTGTTTGTTTGTTTGTGAACAGTATTACGAAAAACTCCTGACGGATTTCGACGAAACTTGGTGGGGGATTAGTATGGTCAAGGATGCCATTAGATTTTGGACTTGGTCCAAAGTCCAATATGGCCGCTATGGCGGCCATTTTGAAAAAATATTTGATTTTTTTTTGCATTTCTACATGTTTTAAGTGATTTCCAACCAAAAAATAAATAAATTGTAGAGAAAAAAAAACAGAAATTTGCAACTTTTTTCAAAAAAATTTCTTTATTGAAAAATTTGATTTTTTTTTTGCATTCTCATGTTTAAAGTGATTTCCAACCAAAAAAAATGTAGATAAAAAAACTAGAAATTTGCAATTTTTTTTTTTTATCGATTTATTTTTTGCATTTCGTAATCGTCGATATAGTTTAGTTATTCAATCGTGGTTCAGTAGAGTCTGATCCTTTTTGACTCAATGAATTAGGAATCAGGTTCACTTGAGTGACCCAGCTCATTAGGCGGCGAGTTTCACTCTTCCGAGTGCTCCCCTCTAGTTCTGCATGTTTTGAAATGATGGAAATGTGTTTATCCAATATGCTTTTGCAAAAGTTTTGTTGGGGTTATTATTTGAAAACATTTCAAGTTACACTGTCATGTTCCTTTGGGTGCAATCAAGCAATGTCCATTTTCAATTTCTCCTCAATACTCTTAATTTTGGAAAATAATATTATTTCTTTATCAAAATGATTGTCATTTTAATTAAAATGAGCATCCTCATTTCATATTTAGTCTTTTGGTGATTGTATTTGTTTTTGAACTGAGATGGGAAATGGTGTTAACCATGATGCTTGACAAAAAGTAGTTGGGTTATTGTGGGAATCGATTGAAGTTATTCTTTTATGCTGTTTTGGTGTTGAATCAATGCTCCTGACATTTTCATCATTACTCAATATCTGTTTTTGGAAGATAGTTTCGATTTAATAACATAATACTTGTGCCTGTTAAAAACATGTGGCATTATATTGCAAAAACCTCAACATTTACGTTTCTTCACGATCATTGTTTAACAAGTTCTTCAATTTTTTGAATTTGAAATCATCCACCACAATCTGAGCCATCAATTATTCTCCGAATGAGCTTCACCAATCTGAATATGAATGAGGATGAAGAAGCTAAGAATAAATTTGCAGTTTTGTTTGTGCATGTGAAGATTGTTTTCAGTGAAAAACAAGTGGCAACGCAACTGACTGCTTGGACTCTGAAGAGCACTCAGGAAGCAGAAATTCTTCACCTTATTAGGTTCAAGGTTGGTGAAAAATGCTCACTCATTTCTGTGTTGGTGAAGTGGAGATGGAAATCACAATGGATGTCCACACTTTGACGGGGGGATGGGCCCGCAATTTTTCCCTTTGATGGCATGGTTGTGGTGGTTTATTATCCTTCTTGTTTATATTCATCAGGAGATATTCATTTTTGTCTGTTGATTGCACAGGAAGTTCCATTTTAATTGTTGTATTGATTTTCTGTCATTCATTCACGACATTTTATGAAAAACTGCATCTTGCAACTTCCATGAGAAATATTCCAGTATTTATGTCGGTGCAAGCAACATGATATTTTTGAAATGTTGCTTTACATTACTTTATGATATTCCAAAGATGAGATGAATAAGAGTCAAAAGAGAAGTGTTTATGTGGATACTTATTTTACATTTTCATGATTTCCCTCTCCAGAAGATGGGTGTTCCATTTTCGGCCGTTTGTCTGTTTGTTTTTCTATCTATCGAAAGCACAGAACAATTGGAATGCGAGCGCTTTCATAACTTGGGACCATAAACCACATAAAGAAGTCCTGATGAGGGTCTTCACTCATTGATTGGCTTTACATTACTTTATGATATTTCCAAGAGAAGAGATGAATAAGAGTCAAAAGAAAGTGTTTATGTGGATACTTATTTTACATTTTCATGATTTCCCTCTCCAGAGGAGTGGGTGTTCCATTTTTTGGCATTTGTCTGTTTATTTTTCTATCTTTCGAAAGCACAGAACAATTG
>JAXMNL010000074.1:102502-117274 GCA_035128595.1 Eptatretus atami | reverse complement strand
ACCGTTGGGGTCAGCCCCGAGCTATGATCCCTGCAAAATTATGGTTAATGGGGGGGGTCGGTGAAAGGTCATTGGGAAGGTGGAGTGATGCTGATTCACCAGTGGGTTCGCATCAGTGGTGTCGACAGAGAGACAGGGAGAGGGAGAGGAAGGGTATTGCATCCTCTGGGATGGAAGGTGGATGTGATCCACCCAGCCGAGCTTCTCAAAACAGAGAGATAGCTTGAAGCGCTTCCCGGAACCCAGGGTCATGCTCGACATATTGCGATTGTTCCCACGAGTTTTTATTCGTGGCCCGAGCATGAGGTTTTCAGGTGTTTGTGTTTTCCCATTGGAGTTGGGGTGAGGATCGCATGACCACAGGTCTGGTGCTTTTTGTGTTGGAAATAGGAAGAGGGAATAATTCTCAGGTGGTGGATCATGGCAAGGTGGTATCTCCCTCTTGCTGGTGGATCTCGCAGTGAACTATCCACATCCAAGAGTTTCCCTTCGAGATCAATCCACTTCTTTCACCTGTGCATGGGAGTTCATGATTGAGCAGAGGCGGTCTCACTGATCAATTTTACCTCGTTGGCACCCTCAACGGCAGTGTTGATTCTCGTTCTGGCCACACCAGATGTGCAGCTAGTGTCTCCAAGCGTCCGTTCCTTGGTCCGGATGGCTTTACTCCCCAGACTCTTAGCAGGAGGGAGCTGAGGTGCTGTCTTCGGTAAATCATGAACGGCACGGTCCTGGTTCAAATTGGAAGTTACTGAGTCGGACAGTGGCATGGGCTCCACAGAAGGCATACAGATGCCAAGGTCGAGCACAGGAATCCAGGTCCCACCATTCATGCGGGTCGGCTCTGGCAGCCACGATGCGTCAGCGTCACCGCTGACTCCGCAAATGAGTGTCAGAGGAAAGGACAAAGAACATGGACGACCCAGCAAGTTCTCCCAGATCACTCTCGGGCACACTGACATCAAGGGTGTCAAATAAATTGAGGCGAGCATGTGGCACACACTGGGCAGAAGTGACCGGGGTCCAGGAAATGCTCTCAAAATTCATCTGACACACCCAAAGGAAAATTATCGTATAGCGCAAATGGTGTCAAATCAATAACGACACTTTCTTGCTCACAGAATCCTTGGATAACACCACATTTCTTTCATTTCAAAAACATAAAGAGAGAAAAAGCAATCAATGGATGAAGACCCTCATCAGGACTCATTACATGGTTTTATGTCCACAAGTTTATGAAAGCGATTGCATTCCAATTGTTTCTGTGCTTTCGATAGATAGAAAACAAACAGGACAAACGCCGAAAATGGAACACGCCAATTTCTGGAGAGGGAAATCAATGAAAATGTAAAATAAGTAATCCACAAGTAACCATTCCCTTTTGAGCTTATATTCATCTCATCTCTTGGAAATATCATAAAGGTATATGTAAAGCCACATTTCAAAAAGTATATGTGACTTGCAGCGGACAAAAGTTACTGGAATATTTCTCATGGAATGTTGCAAGAATGCAGTTTTTCATAAAATGTCGTGAATGAATGACAGAAAATCATAAACAATTAAAATGGAACTTCGCTGTGTGCAATCAACAGACAAAAATGAATACTCCTGAATGATATAAAACAAGAAGGATAAATAATGACAAACCATAGCCCATCAAGGGAAAAAATTGACGGGGCCCATCCCCGCCCCGTCAAAGTGGATGGACATCCATTGTTGATTTCCCATCTCCACGTTCACCAACCCAAGAATGAGTGAGCATTTTTCACCAACCTTTGAACCTAATAAGGTGAAGAATTGCCTGCTTCCTGATGCCTGCCTCTTCGCAGTCCAACGCAGCTCAGTTAGTTTGCCTAACTTGTTTTTCACTGCGAAAACAATTTCAACTTGGCACAGCAAACAAAACTGCAAATTTGTTCTTCAGCTTCTTCATCCTCCATTCATATTCAGATTGGTGAAGCTCATTTAGAGAATAATTGATGGCTCAGTTGTGGTGGATGATTTCAATTCAATAAATTGAAGAAACCTTGTTTAAAACAATGATCGTGAGAAGCACGTAAATGTTTGAGGTTTTTGCAATAAATAATGCCACATGGTTTATAACAGGACACAGTAATTATGTTATTAAATCGCAACTAATCTACAAAAACAGGCATGTTTGAGTAATGAATTGAAAATGTAGGGAAGCATTGATTCACCAAAACAGCATCAAAGAATCAACTTCAATCGATTCCCACAATAACTCCCAACATACTTTTTGTCAAGCATCATGGTAACACATTTCCCATCTCAGTTCAAACAAATACAATCACCAAAAGACTAAATATGAAATGAGGATGTCCATTTTAAAATTAAAATGACAAATCTATTTTGATAAAAGAATAATATTATTTTCTCACAATTAAAGAGCATTGAGGAGAAATTGAAAATGGCACATTGCGTTGATTGACACCCAAGGAACATGACAGTGTAAACTTGAAATGTTTTCAAATAATAACCCCAACAAAACTTTTGCAAAAGCATATTGGATAACACATTTCCATCATTTCAAAAAACATGCAGAACGAGAATGAGGAATCAATGATTGAAGACCCTTGCAGGAAAGAACGGGGTGGGGGTGGAAGAAGTAGGGCCGAAGATGATTGTGGGCAGGAGCAGACACTAGGTGCACGGCATTTGTGATACAAACCAACCGTTGTGGTCAGCCCCGAGCTATGATCCTGCAAAATTATGGTTAATGGGGGGGTCGGTGAAAGGTAATTGGAAGGTGGAGTGATGCTGATTCACCATGGGTTCGCGTCAGTGGTGTCGAAAGAGAGACAGAGAGAGGGGGAGACGAAGGGCATTGCATCCTCTGGGATGGAAGGTGATGTGATCCACCCTGCGAGCCTTCTCACATGGTTTCATCTTGCAGAACGGATCGGAAGTCGCCAGTCATTTAATGCCTGGGAGAAACGATTCCTCTACTGGAGGGCACAGCGGACTGCCAACCTCTTAACTCCTGATGAAATTTGTGTCTGCATTTTGAAGGGCCGGGTAATTCTTGACCATGAGCTCTCAAGGCGGAAAGCGACCGTGGGTACCGTCAGTTGTGATCCGAAATGTCCTATGCGAGTGGAGTTTCTAATGTTTGGGCATTTTGCAAAATCTCGACTGGTGACTTGCAGGACTTTGCGATCCATGAGGGTGGGAGTGGACGTGCACGGGAGGCGAGGCCACGGCGATACTCCGGGACCCTCAGGAAACGATTCCCTTGGCCGGGGCGAATTCGCACCATTGCGGGCTGTGGAGCCGAGCGCCGAGGAACAGGCCATAATGCTCGACAATATTGCCGATTAGTTCCCCACGAATTTTTTCTATCGTGGCCGAGCATGAGGTTTTCAGGCGTTTGTATTTCCCATTGGAAGATGGTGTGAGGATCAATGACCAAAGGCTGGTGGTTGTGGAAAGGGAAAAGGGAATAAGTTCTCACGGTGGTGGATCATGGCATATGGGGTATCACTCCTCTTTGCTGGTGATCCTGCATGTGACTATCCACATCCACAAGAGTTCCTCGAGATCATTCCACTTCTTTCAACCTGTGCGATAGGAGTCAGGATTGAGTAGAGGCGGTCTCATTGCATGCGATTTTACCCTTGGTTGCACCCTCAACAGCAGTGTGATTCTCGATCTGCCCACCACCGATGGTGAGCTGGGTTCTAACGTCATTCCCTTGGGCGCAGGAAGGTTTACTCCCCAGACCCTAGAGAGGGAGCTGAGGTGTGTCTCGGTAATCATGAACGCATGGTCTGGTTCAGGTGAAAGTTACCGAGTCGGACATGGCTGGCTCCACAGAGGCATACAGATGCCAAGGTGAGCACTCAGGAATCCAGGTCCACACCAATTCAGCCGGTCGGCTACTGGGCACCAGATGGTAGCGTCAGCTTTACTGCAAATGAGTGTCAGAGGGAAAGGGAGACAAAGACATACGACCAGCAAGGTTCTCCAGATATTGGGACACTGAGCATCGAGGGTGCAATAAACTGAGCGAGGCAATGGTGGCACACACTGCAGAAGTGACCTGGTGTCGAAGAATGCCTCAAATTCATTGACACCCAAGGAAAATTATCGTATAACGAAATGGTGTCATAATAACCCCAACAACTTTTGCTCAAGATCTTGGTAAACACCATTTTTTCATTCATAGAACTAGAGGGGGAGCACTCGGTAGAGTGCAAAACCTCGCCGCCTGATGCTAGGTCACTCAGTGACCTGATATCCATTCATTCAATTTGACCGTCAACAGTGCTCACAGAGTTTACGTTTGCAATTTCCTTTTACTTTAACTTTTACATACTCAATTCATTCGTCATAACTAGATTCCTTGAAACAGAAATTGATTTTACGTGGTTATATCCACCTGAAGTTCCAAAATCAGCCGTAATTATAGAATTTTGCAATGTTTTTGTTGGAAATCACTTATAACATGTAGAAATGCAAAAAAAAAATCGAAAATTTTGTTGAAAAAAAAGTTCAAAAATTTTTTTTTTTCTCTAACAATTTTTTTTGGGGGGGGGGGGGGGGGGGGGGTTGGAAATCACTAAAACATGTAGAAATGCAAAAAAAAAAAATTCAATATTTTTTTCAAAATGCCGGCCAGCGGCCATATTGGATTTTGGACCCAAGTCCAAAATTAATGTCATGATCCTTGTTACAGACGAATCCCCCCACAAGTTTCGTAAGAATCCGTCGAGGAGTTTTTCCGTAATACTGTTCACAAACAACAAACAAATCAACAAACAAACAAACAAACAAACAGAAAGGGGTGAAAACAGTTAACCTCCGATCTTCGATGGCGAGAAAACCGAGAAAAAGCAATCATGAAGTGAAGACCCTCAGTGACTTCATTAATGGTTTTTATGGTACCAAAAGTTATGAAAGCTGTCGCATTCCATGTTCTGTGCTTTTCGATAGATAGAAAATAAACAGACAAAACGGCCGAAAATGCCCACACCCAATCTTCTGGAGAGGGAAATCATGAAAATGTAAAATATAGTATCACAGTAAACATTCTCTTTTGACCTCTTATTTCATCTCATCTCTTGAAATAGTAAAAAGTAATGTAAAGCCAACATTTAAAAATATAATGTGACTTGCATCGGTATAAAATACTGGAATATTTCTCATGAAGTTGCAAGATTCAGTTTTTCATAATATGGTGAATGAATGACAGAAAATCAATACAACACTTAAAATGGAACTTTCCTGTGTCCAATCAACAGACAAAATGAATATCTCCTGATGAATATACAAAAGAAGGAAATAACCATCCACAACCATGCATCAAGGGAAAATTTGACGGGCACCGTCCCCGCGCCGTCAAAGTGATTGGACATCCATTGTGGATTTCCATCTCACTTCACAACACAAGAAATGAGTGAAGCATTTTTCACCAACCTCTGAACCTAATAAGGTGAAGAATTGCTGTTTCCTGAGGTGCTTTTCAGGTCCAAAGCATTCAGTTAGCGTTGCCACTTGCTTTTCACTGAAACAAATCTCTCATGTGCACAGCAAACAAAACTGCAAATTTATTCTTAGCTTCTTCATCTCATTCATATTCAAATTGAGTGAAGCTCATTCGGAGAATAATTGATGGCTCAGAATGTGGTGGATGATTTCAAATTTCAAAAAAATTGAAGACACTTGTTAAAACAATGATCGTGAAGAACAAGTAAATGTTGAGGTTTTTGCAATAAAAATCACTGACTTGTTCTCAACAGACACATATTATGTTATTAAATCGAAACTATCTTCCAAACAGAATATTGAGTATGATTGAAAATGTCAGGGAGCATTGATTCACACCAAAACAGCATCAAAGAATCAACTTCAATCGATTCCACAATAACCCCAACATACTTTTTGTATAAGCTCCATGGTTAACACATTTCCCATCTCAGTTAAAAAACCAAATCAATCACCAAAAAGATCTAATAATGAAATAAGGATGTCCATTTTAAATTAATTGAAAATCTATTTTGATAAAGAAATAATATTATTTTCCCAAAATTAAAGAGTATTGAGGAGAATTGAAATGGGCACATTGCATTGATTGATACCCAAAGAACATGACAGTGTAACTTGAATGTTTTCAAATAATAACCCAACAAAACTTTTGCAAAGATATGGATAACAATTTCCATCATTTCAAAACATGCAGAACTAGGGGAGCACTCGTAGAGTGCAAACTGCTCCGCTCGCCAATATGCGGTACTCAGTGAACCTGATCTATTCATTTGCTCAAAGACGGATAGTCAACTTCTACTCACTACCATACTTAATCATTCATAAACTAGATCCTGAAAGAGATGGATAACGTGGTAATGAAATTTAAAATCAAGCTGCAATTTTTTTCTAATGTTTTTTGTTGGGACTAAATTACTTAAACATGTAGAAATGCAAAAAAAAAATCGAAATCTTTTTGGAAAAAAAGTTGCAAAATTTCCTGTTTTTTTTTCTTTTCTCTCAACGAATTTTTTATTTTTTTTTTTTGGTTGGAAATCCTTAAACATGTAGAAATGCAAAAAAAATCAATATTTTTTCAAAATGGCCACATACGGCCGATATTGGACTTTGGACCAAGTCCAAAATCTAATGGCATGTCCTTGACCATACTTAACCCCCCACCAAGTTTCGTCGAAAATCCGTCGAGGAAGTTTTCCGTAATACTGTTCACAACAAACAAACAAATCAGCAGGGTGAAAACATAATCCTCCGTCCATCTTCGTATGGCGGAGGTTACTTAGGAAGCAGCAATCAATGATTGTACGGACCCTTCAGGAAAGACACTGGGTGGGAGGGGAGAAGGTTTGGGAGAAGATGATTGTGGGCAAGACAGACACTCGGTGCACGGCTATTTGGTGTAGCAAACCAATGTTGTGATCAGCCCCGACTATGATCCCTGCAAAATTATGGTTAATGGGAGGGTCGGGAAAGGTTAATTGGGAAGGTGAGTTGATGCTGATTCAACCAGTGGGTTCGCGTCAGTGGCTGTCGAAAGAGAGACAGAGAGAGGGAGAGCGAAGGGCTTGCATCTCCGGATTGGAGGGTGGATGTTGATCACCAGCCGAGCTTCTCATCATGGTTCTCTTGCAGACGGATCGAAAGTCCAGCCAGTCATTAATTGCTGGGGCAGAAACGATTCCTCTCACTGGAGGGCACAGCGGAACTGCACTCTTAACTCCTGATGAATTTGGTCTTTATTTGAAGGGCCGGGCTTAATTCTGACCATTGAGCTCTCAGGCGGAAAGGACGTGGGTACGTCAGTGGATCCGAATGTCCTATCCTGAGTGGAGTTTCGATGTTTGGGAATTTTGGCAAAATCTCGGACTGGTGATTGCAGGACTTTGGGATCCATGAGGGTGGGAGTGGACCGTTACACGGGAGGCCGAGGCCAGGCGAAACTCCGGACCTCCGGGAAACAATTCCTTGGACGGGCGAATCCGCACCCGTTGCGGGTTGTGGAGCTCAAGCGCCCCAAAAGGTCCCATGCTCGAAAATTGCGATTAGTTCCCACGAGTTTTTATATCGATGGCGGGGCATGAGGTTTTCAAGGTGGTTTGTGTTTTCCCATTGGAAGTTGGGGTGAGGAATCGATGACCCAAGGCTGGTGGTTGTGGAAAGGGACAAAGGGGAATAATTCTCACCGGTGGTGTATCATGGCAATGGGGTATCACTCCCCTTTGCTGGTGATCCTGCTGTGACTATCCACATCCACAGAGTTCCCTCGAGATCATTCCACTTCTTTCAACTGTAGCGATGGGAGTCAGAATTGAGAGAGCGGTTCCTCACTGATCGATTTTACCCTCGGTTGCACCCTCAACGGGCAGTGTGCAATTCAATCCGCCACCCACCGTTGGTGATCATGGGTTCCAGGCGTTCCTTGGGTCCGGGATGGCTTACTCCCCAGACCTCTACAGAGGGAGCTGAGGTGTGTCTCGTAATCAATGAACGACTGTCCTGGTTCAGGTGGACAGTTACCGATGTCGGAAAGTGGCATGGGCTCCACAGAAGGCATTCAGATGCCAAGTGAGCACCAGGAATCCATGGTCCACACCATTCAGCGGGTCGGGCTGGGCCAGCCAGATGGTAGAGTCAGCCTTACTGCAAATGAGTTGTCATTGCGTATGACACATCAGATTTGGCACTGAGCATCGAGGGTGCAAACTGAGCGAGCAATGGTGGACAACACTGCAGAAGCGACCGGTGTGTCCAGGAATGCCTCAAATTCATTGACACCAAACAGGAACAATACAGTAAAAAACGAGATAACGAATGTATCAATAATAACCCAACAAACTTTTGCTCAAGAATCTTGGATAAACACATTTCTTCATTTCAAAACATAAAGAACGAGAAAAAGCAATCAATGAGTGAAGACCCTCATCAGGACTTTCATTATGTGGTTTTATGGTCCCACAGTTATGAAAGCGCTCCATTCCCAATTGTTCTGTGCTTTCGATAGATAGAAAAACAACAGACAAACGCCGAAAATGTAACACGCCAATCTTTCTGGAGGGGAAATCATGAAAATGTAAAATAAGTATCCACATAAACACTTCTCTTTTGACTCTTTTTATTCATACTCATCTCTTGTTGAAATATCATACAGTAATGTAAAGCCAACATTTCAAAAAATATAATGTGACTTGCAGCGGTATAAATACTGGAATATTTTCTCATGGAAGTTGCAAGATGCAGTTTTTTCAATAAAATGTCGTGAATGAATGACAGAAAATCAATACAACAATTAAAATGGAACTTCTCTGTGCAATCAACAGACAAAAATAGTATCACCTGATGAATATAAAACAAGAAGAATAATAAACCAGAACACCATGCCATCAAAAGGGAAAATTGACGGGCCCCATCCCGCCGTCAAAGTGATGGAAATCCATTGTGATTTCCATCTCCACTTCACCAACACAAGAAATGAGTGAGCATTTTTCACCAACCTTGAACCTAATAAGGTGAAGAATTGCTGCTTCCTGAGGTGCCTTCAGAGTCCAAGCATTCAGTTAGCGTTGCCACTTGTTTTTCACTGAAAACAATCTTCAATTGCGCAGCAAACAAAACTGCAAATTTATCTTGAGCTTCTTCATCTCATTCATATTCAGATTGGTGAAGCTCATTCGGAGAATAATTGATGCTCAGAATGTGGTGGATGATTTCAAATTCAAAAAAATTGAAGAACACTTGTTAAAACAATGATCGTCGAAGAACACGTAAATGTTGAGGTTTTTGCAATAAATAATGCCACATTGTTTATAACAGGACACAAGTATATGTTTTAAATCGAAACTATTTCCAAAAACAGAATATTGAGTAATGATAGAAAATGTCAGGGAGCATTGATTCAACACCAACAGCATCAAAGAATCACTTCAATCGATTCCCACAAAACCCAACATACTTTTATCAAGCATCATGGTTGAAACACATTTCCCCATCTCAGTTCAAAAAACAAATACAATCACCAAAGACTAAATATGAAATGAGGATGTCCATTTTAAATTAAAAGACAAATCTATTTTGATAAAGAAATAAATTATTTCCCAAAATTAAAGAGTATTAGGAGAAATTGAAAATGGCACATTGCATTGATTGACACCCAAGGACTGACAGTGTAACTTGAATGTTTTCAAACAATAACCCCAACAAACTTTTGCAAAAGCATATTGGATACACATTTCCATCATTTCAAAAACTGCAGAACGAGAAGGGCATATATGATTGAAGACCGCTTGCAGGAAGAAAGGGGTGGGGTGGAGAGTGGGCCGAAGATGATTGTGGGCAGGAGCAGACACTGGGTGCAACGGCAATTTTGTGATACAAACCAACCGTTGTGTTCAGCCCGAGCTATGATCCTGCAAATTATGGATAATGGGGGGGTCGGTGAAAGTAATTGGGAAGTTGGAGTGAGCTGATTCACCAGGGTTTGCGTCATGGTGGTCTGACAGAGAGACAGAGAGAGGGAGAGGAAGGGATTGCTCTCCGGATGGAAGGTGGATGTGATCACCAGCCGAGCTTCTAACATGGTTCATCTTGCAGACGGATATCGGAAGTAGCCAGTCATTAATGCCTGGGCAGAAGATTCCTCTCAGCCTGGAGGGCACAGCAGACTGCCCACCACATTGACCTGATGAATTTGATCTGTATTTGAAGTCCGGGGTATTCTGACCATGAGCTCTCAAGGCGGAAAGCGACGTGGGTACCGTCAGTGGATCCGAATGTCTATCTCGAGGGATTTCGATGTTGGGGCATTTTGCAAAAGCTCGACTGGTGATGCAGGACTTTGGGATCCATGAGGTGGGAGTGGCGTGCATGGAGGCTGAAGGCCGACGGCAAACTCCCGGGACCTAGGAATCAATTCCCTTGACGGGCGAATTGCGACCCGTTGCGGGCTGTGGGAGCTCTCAGCCCGAAACAGGTCTCATGCTCGACGATTGCCGATTAAGTTTCCACGGTTTTTTCATCCGTGGCCGAGCATGAGGTTTTTAGTTGTTTGTGTTTCCCGATTGAAGTTGGGGTGAGGATGTTGACCAAAGGCTGGTTGTTGTGGAAAGGGAAAAGGGAATAATTCTCACGGTGTTGGATCATGGCAATGGGGTAATACTCCCTTTGCTGGTGATCCTGCATGTGACTATCCACATCCACAGAGTTCCCTCGAGATCATTCCACTTCTTTCAACCTGTGCGATGGTAGTCAGGATTGAGCAGAGGCGGTCTCATTGAAATGATTTTTACCCTCGGTTGCACCTCACGGCAGTGGTGCGTTCTCGATCTGCCCACCACCAATGGTGAGCTGGTTCCAAAGGTCGGTTCCTTGGGTCCGGGATGGCTTACTCCCAGTCCTCTACAAGAGGGAGCTGAGGTGTGTCTCGGTAATCATGAACACGGTCCTGGTTAGGTGGAATTTTACCGAGTCAGACAGTGGCATGGGCTCACAGAAGGCAAACAGATGCCAAGGTGGCACCAGGAATCCAGGTCCACTCAATTCAATAAGTCGGCTTGGGCAGCCAGATGTTGGTAGCATACTGCAAATGAGTGTCAGAGGGAAGGGAGACACAAACATTCGACCCAGCAGATTCTCCAGGACATTGGGAAACTGAGCATTATGGGTGCCAAGAAACTGAGCGAGAAATGGTGGCACACACTGCAGAAGCGACCGGGTGTCCAGGAATGCCATCAAATTCATTGACACCCAAAGGAAATTATCGTTAAAAAATGGTTCAAATAATAACCCCAACAAACTTTTGCTCAAGAATCTTGGATAAACACATTTTTTCATTTCAAAAAACAGTAAAGAACGAGAAAAAGCAATCAATGAGTGAAAGACCTCATCAGGACTTCATTATGTGGTTTTATGGTTCCACAAGTTTGAAGCGCTCGCATTCCAATTTTCTGTGCTTTCGATAGATAGAAAAACAAACAGAAAAAGGCCGAAATGGAACACCGAACTCTTCTGGAGAGGGAATATAGAAAATGTAAAATAGTATCCACATAAACACTTCTCTTTTGACTCTTTTCATCTCATCTCTTGGAAACTATCAAATAGTAATGTAAAGCCAACATTTCCAACAAGCGTATCATAGACTGGTACACTTACGAAATCGTCAAACTTGAACTCTGACCTTGTCTAATAAGCTGTCTCTCAGCAGAAGTTAGCGGACGGCAAACCAGAAGTTCTACGATGATTTCTGGTACAAACTTCTCATACCATTCGATATTTTTCCGAGGGAGTTTCGGGGGGAGGAAGGGGGGGACAAAAACCCAAGTGTTAACAAAGCATACTTAACCGTTACCAATCTAGCAAGACAGAATTCGAAAATTGATGCTTTAAAACGAGCGGCGTATGCGTAGTGTTTACAATCCCCCATCATTAGCCACATAATCCTCAGTTAAGCCTCAGATACGACACCGACCATAAAATCTAATAAAACAAATCCGATTTTAATACAGAAGAAAAATTCGAAAACCGAGTATTTAAGCATTACTTAAACATTACAAAGCTGAAAACGGAATTGAATTGACTTCTACAACGAGCGCGTAAGCCGTGTGTTACAATCCCCCTCATAGCATCATCTTACACGTTAAGCTCAGATACGACACCGTACACTAAATCTCATAAAACTCCACTTTTTAACCAAGAATTCGACACCGCGTGTTAAGCATACTCAACCGGTTCCAAGTGAAAACCAGGGATTGGAAAATTGGCTTAAGCGGCGTAATGCCGTTGTTCAATCCCTCATAGCATAATCTTCAGTTAAGTCCTCAATACGACACCGACGATAAATCTCATAAACATTCTGCTTTTTACCAGAATTTCGGACAACCGAGTGTTAAGCATATCTTGCCATTACCAAAAAGTGAAACAGGAATTGTGATCTGAGTTAAACCGAACTAGGTAACGTGCGACCGAAGCAAAAAAATCTCCATTTCTTCACACAATTATTTAATATTATTTTATCAGTCACAAAACCGTAATATTCGGCATCCACCAACGATCTTTACAGTAATCGCGACGGCTTAGCGAGTCAGCATGCGAACGATAACTTATTGGGGAATTTAAAAATGACTTTAAAACCATCTTATCGAAAACAACCGTCAGCGCGCACACGCAAAACCTTTACGTGACTCAAGAGCGTCTGCTTCGAGCGCGTGCCACCATGGTGACGATGCCGTTGACACCTGACGAGTGAAATATTTTTATAACTCATCTTAAACTCTCCAAACATCGAAATTTTACCAGAATTTCGACAAAACTAGTTGTTAAACTTCCTAAGCGAATCGCAAAAACCGGAGACAAAAATTAAAATGAACGTTAAAACGAACTCGGTACGTCGACCGCAGCAAAAATCTCCATTACTCCACTATGACATTATACGGAATTTATGTTTGACCTCACTGGACCTTGACCTTCTGAACCGACTTTTTACCAAAATTCTAATCAGCGGAACCATCACCCTCCTGAATCATGGGTGTAATTTGACATGGTAGATTCTTTTCTGAGTTATCGTGCCTAACAAACAAACACACAAACAAACACACAAACAATACACACAAAACAGAGACGGAAGTTATCAATATATTACGAATCTTTAGATTTTGCGAAGTAAAAATAAATGTGGACGCAGTTTGTATAATACTGCGAATATTTCTCATGGAAGTTGCAAGATGCAGTTTTTCATTAAAAATGTCGGTGAATGAATGACAGAAACAACACACACTTAAAATAGGAACTTCCTCGTGACATCAAAACAGACAAAAATGAATATCTCCTGATGGACATATAAAAAAGAAGCGACAAATAAACCATCCACACCATGCCATCAAAGGGAATTAAACTGAACGGGCCACGTCCGACCCGCTCAAAACGTAACGACGGACATCCACTTGTGAATTTTCCATTCTCCACTTCACCCAACACAAGAAACTGACCTGTGAACCATTTTCACCCCAACTTGAACCTAAATAAGGGTGAAGCATTCTGATTCTGATGTGACCCTCAGAGTCCAAGCAGTCAGTTAAGCGTTGCCACTTGCTTTCCACTGGAAGACATCTCCACTTCGCCACAGCAACAAAATGCAAATTTATTCCTTGAGCTTCTCTCATCCCTCGCTTTCATATTCAAATTGGTGAAGCTCATCGGAGAGTAATTCGCATGGCTCAGAAATGATGGTGGAACTGATTCAAATTTCAAAACAAATTAAGAACACTTTGTAAACATATGATCGTGAAGAACACATAAATGTTGAGGTTTTTGCACAATAATAAGCCACATTGTTTCTAACAGGACACACTGTATTATGTTATAAATCGAAACTATCTTCAAAACAAGGATAATTGCAGTAAATGATTGAAACTGCTCAGGGAGCATTTGATTCAACACCATAAACAGCATCAACAGAGAATCACTTCAATCGCATTCCCACAATAACCCAAAACATGCTTTTTCTCAGCCATCATGGTTAAACACCATTTCCCATCATCATTCAAAAACAAATACAATCACCAAAAGACTAAATAGGAAATAAGGATGTCCATTTTAAAATTTAAAAATGAACAAATCTATTTTGAATAAAGAAATAATTATTATTTCCAAAAATTAAAGAGTATTCAGGAGAAATTGAAAATGGCACATGTGCATTGATTGACACCCAAACCAACCTGACAGTGTAACTTGAAATGTTTTCAAATAATACCACAACAAAACTTTTTGCAAAAGCATATTGAGTCAACACATTTCATCAATTTCACCAAACTGCAGAACGAGAAGGAGCAATCAATTATGAGGCCTTTGGAGGAAAGAACGGCGGTGGGGTTTGGAGAAAGTAGGGACCCCGAAGAGTGAATTGTTGGGCAGGCAGCAAGAACACTGGTGCACGGGCATTTGTGATGAAACCAACCGTTGGGGTCAGCCCAGCTATTGATCCTGCAAAATTATGGTTAATGGGGGGGTCGGTGAAAGGTCATTGCGGAAGGTGGAGTGATGCCTGAATTCACCAGTAGGGTTCGCGATCAGTGGTGTCGACAGAGAGACAGGGAGAGGAGGGAGGGTATGCATCCTCTGGATGGAAGGTGGATGTGATCCACCCAAGCCGAAGCTTCTCAGCCTAGGTTCATCTTGCCAGGACGGATTCGGAGTACAAAAGTCATTAATGCCTGGGCAGAAACGATTCCTCTCACTGGGGCCAGTTCCAGGAACTTGCAACCTTTAAACTCCTGAATGAAT
>JAXMNL010000074.1:79544-92431 GCA_035128595.1 Eptatretus atami | reverse complement strand
TAGCCAGGCATTAATGACTGCTTATTCCGATCTCCTGAGATGAAACCATGGTGAGAACTCGGCTGGGTGCGATCACATCCACCTTTCCATCCCAAGGATGATGGCTCCTTTCCCTCCTCTCTCTGTCTCTCTGTCGACACCTACTGAGCAGAACCCACTGGTGAATAGCATCAACTCAACTTCCAATTTAAACTTTCACTGAGCCGCCCCATGTAACCATAATTTTGCAGGATCATAGCTCGGGCTGAACACAAACGGTTGGTTTTGTATCACAAATGCCGTGCACACCAGTTGTCTGCTCCTGCCCACACATCTTCAGCCTACTTCTCGCACCCCACCCCGTTAATTTCCTGCAAGGGTCCTTCAATCATTGATTGCCTCCTTCTCGTTCTGCATGTTTTTTGAAATGATGGAAATGTGTTTTTCAATTGTGCTTTGCAAAAGTTTTGTTGGGGTTAATTGTTTCGAAAACATTTCAAAGTTACACGTCATGTTCTTTGGGTGTCAATCAATGCAGATGTGCCATGTTCAATTCTCCGAAATAGCTCTTTAATTTGGGGAAAATATTATTATTTCTTATCAAAATAGATTTTGTCATTTTAATTTAAAATGGACATCCTTCATTTCATATTTAGTCTTTTGGTGATTGTATTTGTTTTTGAACTGAGATGGGAAAGTGGTGTTTAAACAACCATGATCTTGACAAAAAGTATGTTGAGGGGGTTTATTGTGGGAATCGATTGAAGTTGATTTTTGATGCCTGTTTTGGTGTTGAACTCAATGCTACTGACATTTCAATCATTACTCAATATCCCTGTTTTTAGAAGATAGTTTCGATTTAATAACATAATACTTGTGTCCTGTTTAACAATGTGGCATTATTATTGCAAAAACCTCAACATTTACGTGTTCTTCACTGATCATTGTGTTAAACCAAGTGTCTTCATTTTTTTGAACCTTTGAAATCATCATCCCATTCTGAGCCATCAATTATTCTCGAATGGCCTTCACCATCTGAATTGAATGAGGATGAAGAAGCTCAAGATAAGATTTGCAGTTTTGTTTTGCTGTGCATGTGAAGATTGTTTTTTTTCAGTGAAAACAAGTGGCAACGCTAACTGGACTGCTTGGACTCTGAAGGGCACCTCAGGAATCAGCAAAGTTCTTCACCTTAAGGTTCAAGGTTGGTGAAAAATGCTCACATCATTTCTTGTGTTGGTGAAGTGGAGATGGAAAATCACAATGGATGTCCAGTCCTTTGACGGTGATGGGGCCCGTCAATTTTTCCCTTTGATGGCATGGTTGTGTCTGTTTATTATCCTCCTTGTTTTGGTATTCATCAGGAAGATATCATTTTGTCTGTTGATTTACACAGGAAGTTCCATTTTAAGTGTTTGTTATTGTATTTTTCTGTCATTCATTCACTGACATTTTATGAAAAAACTTGCATCTTGCAACTTCCCTTGAGAAATAATCAGTATTTATACCGCTGCAGTGAACTGAATATTTTTGAAATGTTGGCTTTACATTACGTTTTATGATCATTTCCAAGAGATGAATGAATGGAGTAAAAAAAGAAGTGTTTATGTGGATACTTATTTTTACATTTTCAATGATTTACCCTCTCCAGAAGATTGGTTGTTCCATTTCGGGCCGTTTGTCTTTGTTTCTTCTATCTATCGAAAGCACAGAACAATTGGAATGCGAGGGCTTTTCATAACTTGGTGGGAACAAAACCACCATCAAGAATGTCCTGTAAGGGTCTTCACTCATTGTATTGCTTTTTTTTTCGTTCTTTCTGTTTTGAAATGAAAAAATGTGTTTATCCAAGATTCTTGAGCACAAGTTTGTTGGGGTTATTATTTCGATACCATTGTGCGGTTGTACTGATAATTTTCCTTGGGTGGTCAATGAATTTTGAGGGCATTCCTGGAACACTCTGCTGCGGTCGTCTCGCAGTGTGTGCAACATTGCCCTCGCTCAGTCTTGGCACCCTCGATGCTCGTGTCCCAATATCTGGGAAATCTTGCTGGGTCGTATATTCTTTTGTCTCCCTTTCCCTCTGACACTCATTTGCAGTAAGCGACTCTACCATCTGGCTGCCCTAGCCCGACCGCTGAATGGGTGGGACCTGATTCTCTGGTGCCTCACGCTTGGCATCTGTAAATGCCTTCTGTGGAGCCCATGCCACTGTCCGCTCGGTAACTTTCCCTGAACCGCAGGACCGTGCGTTCATGATTACCGAGACACACTCAGCTCCCTTTGTAGAGGACTGGGAAGTAAAGCCATCCCGGACCCAGAACGAATGACTAGCATACGCATCAGGTGGGATGGGCAGATCGAGAAGCACCACATGGGCCGTTGAGGGTGCAACGCTGAGGTGTAAAATTGTTCAGATAGAGCTCTGCTCAAATTCCGACTCCCATCGCTCGGGTGAAAGAGTGGAATGATCTCAGGGAACTCTGTGGATGTGGATAGTCACGATGCAGGATCACCAGCAAGGAGTGATCCCCATTGCCATGATCCACCACTGTGAGAATTATTCCCTTTTCCCTTTCCAGAACCACCAGCCTGGTCATTCGTCTTCACCCCAACTTCCAATGGGAAACACAAACACCATTAAAACCTCATGCTCCGGGCCACCATAGAAAGAAACCGCGTGGGCACTAATCGGCAATTAAGTCGACGCATGGACCTGTGGTTCTGGCGGCGCACGAGCTCACACCGCCTGCAACGGGTGCGTATTCGCCTGCCAAGGGAATTGTTTCCCGGGGGTCCCGGTAGTTTCGCCGTGGCTCGCTCTGTCGCAGCGGTCCCTCCCACCCACCCTCATGGATCCCGAAGTCCGCAATCACCCCCAAGTCGACGAATTTCACACATTGCCCCAAACATCGAAATCTCTACTCGGATTAGCAATGTTCGTATTAAGTGAGGGAACCACGTCAATTTCCTGCCTTTGAATGGGCGTGGTCAGATGTACCCCAGCCTTCAATATACAAGACCAAGATTCATCAGGAGTCAGGACGTTGGCAGTTCGCGATGTTGCCCTCCAGTGGAGAGGAATCAATTTTGTGACATGCATTAATGACTGGTACTTCGATCCGTCCTGCAAGATGAACCCCAAACGGTGAGAACTTCGGCTGAGTGGATCAACACCACCTCATACGGAGGATGCAAGGCCCTTTCTGTCGCTTCTCTCTGTCTCTCCTGTCGACACCACTGACGTAAACGCCACTGCTGAATCAGCATCACTCACGCTTCCAAATTACCTTTCAAAGCCGACCCCATTAACCATAGTTTGCAGGCATCATAGCTCGGGCTGACCACAAACGATTGGTTTTGTATCAACTTTTGGTGTGTGTCCAGTGTATGCTGCTCGCCGCACCATCATCTCGGCCCTACTTTTCCACCCCTCCCCGTTCTTTCTGCAAGGGTCTTCCAATCATTGATTGCTCCTTCTCGTCGCATGTTTTTGAAATGATGACAATGTGTGTTTATCCAACTTGATTTTTGCAAAAATTGTTGGGGCGGTTATTATTTGAACAACATTTCAAGTTACACTGTCATGTCCTTTGGGTGTCAATCAATGCATGTGCATTTTCAATTTCTCTTTGTGTACTCTTTAATTTTGGAAAATATAGTTTCTTTGTCAAATAGATTTGTAATTTTAAATTAAAATGGACATCCTTATTTCATCTTAGTCTTTGGGTGATTATTCCCGGCTTTTGAAGAAAAAGCGGGAATATTGTGATTGTCTCCGCCATACGTACCGTGCGTCGGTCGTTGCATCTGTCTTACCCTGTAATGCCTCTAACACCGTTTGGAAATAGGAATCTTGAAAAGTTTGGGAAACATAGAAGATAAATGTATGGGGAAGGTCACAACACTTTCCGATTTTTTATATGCACCCCTAGGGGCAGGGCCACGAGGGGTTGGGGGTCATGGGGGTCGATGAAAAAAAAAATTGTCTATCACTTTTTAAAATCAATAAATTCACCGGCTTAATGGGACACAAGCAGTGCGTGCGGGTATCAATTGCGATGGTATGCCATCGGGACAACGTAAATTCCTAGTTGTATTTTGTTTTTTTGGAACTGAAATGGGAAATGTGTTTTAATCCATGAAGATGACGAAAAAGTATGTTGGGGTTATTGTGGGAGTTGATCTGAAGTTGATTCTTTGATGCTGTTTTTGGTGTTGAATCAATGCTTCCTGACGATTTTCATCCATTACTTCAAATATGCTGTTTTTGGAAAGATAGGTTTCGATCTTAATAACATAATACATGTGTCCTGTTATAAACAATGTGGCATTATTATTGCAAAACCTCAACATTTAAACGTGTTCTTCACAGCATCATTGTTTTAATCAAGTGTCTTTCATTTTTTTTGAATCTTGAAAATCATCCACCACAATCTGATGCATCATATTCTTCCTGAATGAGCTTTCAACCAATCTGAATATGAAAGAGGATGAAGAAGCTCAAGAATAAATTTTGCAGTTTTTGTTTGCTGTGCAGTGAAGATTGTTTTACAGTGAAAAACAAAGTGGCAACGCTAACTGGACTGCTTGGACCTGAAGAGCACATCAAGCCAGCAGCAATTTCTCACCTTATTGTTCAAGTTGGTGAAAATGCTCACGTCATTTCTTGGTGTTTTGTGAAGTGGAGATGGAAATCACAATGGATGTGTCATCCACTTTGACCGGGGCGGGGATGGGGCCCCGTCATGTTTCCCTTTGATGGCATGGTTTTGTGTCTTGGTTTTATTATCCTACTTTGTTTTACATTCATCAAGGAGATATTCATTTTTTGTCTGTTGATTGTCGAGGAGTTCGCATTTTAAGTGTTGTATTGAATTTTTCTGTCATTCATTCATGACATTTCATGAAAAACTGCATCTGCGAACTTCCATGAGAAATATTCCAGGATTTATATCGGTGCAAGTACATGATATTTTTTGAAATGTGGCTTTTTATATTACTTTTGTTATATTCCAAGAGATGAGGTGAATAAAGCAAAGAGAAGTGTTTAACGTGGATACTTATTTTTCATTTTCATGATTTCCCTCTCCAGAAGATGGGTGTTCCATTTTTTGCCATTTGGTCTGTTTTATTTTTCTATCTATCGAAAGCACAGAACAATTGGAATGCGAGCGCTTTGAATAACTTGTGGACCATTAAAACCACATAAAGAAGTCCTGGTGAGGGTCTTCACTCAATGATTTGCTTTTTCGCGTTCTTTATATTTTTGAATGAAGAAATGTGTTTATCCAAGTTCTTGAGCAAAGTTTGTTGGGGTTATTATTTAATCCGCATTTTGGCGTTACATGATCATTTTCCTTTGAAGTCAATGAATTTGAGGGCATTTCGTGGACCCCGGCCTTTCTGGCAGTGTGTGCCACATTGCTCGCTCAGTTTTTCTTGGCACCCTCGAATGCTCATTGTCCAATATCTGGAGAATCCTGCTGGGTCATATGTTATTTTGTCTCCCTTTTCCCTCTGACACTCATTTGCAGTAAGCTGACGCTACATCTGGCTGCCCGACAGCCCCGACTTCACTGAATGGGTGTGGACCCTGGATGTCCTGGTGCTCACCTTGGCATCTGTTTTCCTTTTGAGGAGCCAAGCCACTGTCCGCTCGGTAACTTTTCACGTGAATGCAGGACGTGACCGTGCGTTCCATGAATTAACAGAGAAACAACTGCAGCTCCCTCTGTAGAAGGTCTATGGAGTAAGCCAGTCCGGGACGTAGGAACGACGCTTGGAAACCCAGCTCACCATCGTGGGGTGGGGCAGGATCGAGAAATGCATCACTGCCGTTGAAGTGCAACCGAGGTAAAAATCGATCAGCTGAGACCACACTCTGCTCAATCCTGAACTCCATGCGCAAGGTTGAAAGAAGTGGAATGATCTCGAGGGAACTCTGTGGATGTCGATAGTCACATGGCAGGATCACCAGCTGAGGGGAGTGATACCCCATTGGCATGATCCACCAACGTGAGAATTAATCCCTTTCCCTTTCCACACGCACCAGCCGTTTTTTTTGCTTGTGTCGTCCTCACGCAAACTTCCAATGGGAAAACACTCCACACCTAAAAAACCTCATGCTCGGCCACGATAGAAGAACTCGTGGGGAACTAATCGGCAATTCGTCGAGATGGTTCGGGCGCGAGAGCTCCGACAGCCTGCAACGGGTGCATATTTCGCCCGGACAAGAATTTGTTCCCCGAGGGTCCGGGAGTTTTCGCCGTGACCTTGTCCATGCACGGTCCACTCCCACCCACTTCCTGGATCAAAAGCCCTGCATTCAACCGGTTCCGAGATTTCGCAAAACGCCAACCATCGAAATCGCATCGGCAGGACATTCGGATCCACTGACGGGTACCCACGTCGCTTTCCGCTTGAGAGCTCATGGTCAGGAAGTACCCCGTGCCCTCTCAAATACAGACCAAATTCAAGCAGTAGTCAAGCAGGTGGCAGTTCCGCTGTGCCCTCACAGTGCAAGAGGAATCGTTTCTGCCCAGGCCTTAATGACTGGGCAACTTCGCGATCCATCCTGCAAGAATGAACATGGTGAGAGCTCGGCTGGGTGGATCCATCCACCTTTACCATCGGAAGATGGCAAGGCCCTTCCTCTCCCTCTCTCTGTCTCTTTGAGACCCACTGACTGCATAACCCACTGGTGATCAGCCTCACTCCACCTTCCCAATTACTTTCACGACCCCCCCCCCCATTAACATAATTTTGGCAGTGATCATCGGCTCGGGGCTTACCACAGCAGTTTGGTTTTGTATCACAATGATTTGGCACCAGTGTCTGCTCCATGCTCACATCATCTCAGCCAATCCTCCACCCCCACCCCCGTTCTTTGATAATCACCAAACTCACCAGTTGATAATCACGCTGTTTCGATTAACGTTCAGTCATATATACGAAGAAGTGTCCTTTTGTTTCGCAGATTCTGAGCCTTGATGTTTGCTTGCTAGTCCTTCGATATGGCCAATCATACTATTCAATTGCCGCGTCCACACAAGTCTCACATTCGCATGCTCGTCATCCCTCATCATATGTCTTCCTTCAGTGCCTCCTGCAGTGAAACAGACTTCTTGGTGGAATTCGCTGATTCCACAGGTGGTACCAATCCGACATCTGTGTATCGTCCATGCCATGTTCCGTGCATGTCATCTGGTTATTGGGATCTGCATTGAAACAGCTTCAAACAGCTGTTGATATAGGCTCTGATGTTTGCTGAAGCACTTCTACTGAGGTAGTTTCGCCAAGGTCAGATTGCGGCCTGCATTCCAGGGCTTCCCCACCTTCCTATCATGAGCACCTTTACTTCTCCACTTCCGAATTGATCTCTTGCCATAATACTGCAAAGTGAAGTTGTTCCAACTTAGCATCAAGTCTGGAGGCACATGCCCTATATATCAAGGTCGTGCAAATGCTGGTACATATATCGGCATTACTTTCAAAATCGAATTGGTCTATTTTCCCTTGCCGTTTGAATCCTTCCGACACAGCACGGTATAAGGAGACAGTCCAACGTGCTTCCCTGTCACTGCTGTGTAAAGCATCGCCAATTCTGATATTCGAGAAGCTTCTTTTGTGTTCCGCCCGTCCTATTTCAATAGCACGAAAACATCGATCTGGAGATGCAGCTCAGATTTAATGAAAAGATAATGCTTCGAAGTTCACCTGAATTATCTGTACCCAACTCCTTCGTACAGAGTGTCAACATCTCTGACAGAGATATACATGCTCTGACAACAAAGGAAATTGTTCACTTTATGTCATTACCATCCAAACATAGGTGGTGCTCTCTCCATTTACAATGCTCCATGACCGGAAGGTGATATTTACAAAATTAAATTCATAAGGGAACTTAATTAGTCAGTATCAATGCATTTACAACATTTTCACACTACTTTTACCAACAGAAGAGTTATGGTGTCCTTTAAAAACACAACATCATTTATCCCAGTTTATGTTATATATAGGCCAGAATTAGTTTCAATGATAAATTTGATTTAACATCGATTTGGACATGTTTGTATTTTCATGCGATTATCGACATTAACATTCAAAAATTTTTCAAATTAACAAAAATAAAAATCGCCAACCTGGCTGTATGGCATGACATGTAGGGAAGGATTCCAAATAGGGATGGAATAATTGCAAGGAAAGAAAACGGAAATTCTTCATTTTGTGGGAATTATTGTTTCAAGTCAAATTTAATTAAATATGCAAATGAAGTAATTAGCATATACAAACATAATATTTATATACGTAAATGTATTAAGCTTTATTTGACACATTTTTGATTATTAGGTGTTATATTGACAGAGGAATTGACATTTTGCCGATCTTTGGAGATCCGTTATTTTTGATGGTTGCCATGGAAACAGCTTAAAAGATAGATGCAAATGTAATTTTTTCCTGGGAACATACTTTTTCTGATATTGGGAATATTGGAACCTGTGGTATAAGTGAAAAATTGTCGCCGGGGGGGGGGTGCAAGGTTGGTATGGCCCCGGCTATTTTTACCTAATTTGATTCTGTCCATCTGAATGTTGATCTGGTTTCTAGGAAAACGATTAAACTGTGAAATCACTGTCCTGTACCTTCTGACTCACAATGTCCAGGAAGTCATTCTGGTCGATGCAATCGTTGAACGATCACTTGTGGTTGTTGGCGGAAATTAACCCGCGTGGCGGCTTGTAATCGATATCACAAGTTCAACTCCATCGATCGTCTTCAAACACAAGTGGTCTCGATGTGGAGCGGTTGTTTGGAGGATCTGTTCTAACGTCTGGATATGGAGAACGTTGTGGGGAGATAATCACCAAACACAAACCATCAACCATACGCACACGACCACACACCGGTCAACACACAACACATCACAACAACACACACACCCAAAACACATCACACATACACTACACACACATCACACAACCATACACAAAACCAAACCAAACAACATAGCATAAACATACAACACACACACTAAACACCAACAATAATCAAACTAATCGGATTCAGGTTGCTCACAAATCTGAGAGAGATGTGGTGGTGTTCACCGTGATCAGTTCTGGTTGAAGCACCACCTGTTGATCTTATATACTTCGACATTCCAACGTCCCCATGACTTTCACATACTAAAATGGTTTTTATTACTTTTTGCAAAAATACTGTATTAAACCTAAATTATTACATTCTGGGACAATAATTTGGATTGCGACGACGATAATATCTTGGTGATAAATCGTGAACAGAAGAACACAAATACATGTAAGATTTGTTATGAACTCCACATTAGTAAATGGCAGTGATATGTTCTGTCACGCATCACCTGAAAACACAACACAAACACACACACACACACACACACACACACATCACAAACTAAACATTTCCATCCCCTGGCAGCAGGCGAGGCTCAAATATTCTTCCACACCCCCACACTCAAACCTTCCGCCAACACCACACACACTATCAATTAATGATTAAAAAATACACCCTCCCCTCCCCGCTCCCCAGATCCTCACCTTATTGCTGTTTTTATGTATTTTTTTTTAGTTGTATTTCAGTTATTTTTTTTACGTATTCATTTGTATCTTATATTATTTCTTTACTTTGATTTGGGTATGCTTTAAAATTTTTCTGGTGCGTATAATCATTTAATTATTTATAATTTTCATAGTGTGATTTTTTTTTTCTTATTATTTTCTGTTTTTTTGTAGTTTAATTTTCTTAATCTTATTAATTTAAGTTCGATTTTGGTCTTCAGTGGCGTATTTATTTAGTGTATTTAATTTTTTGTATTAATTGTTATATTTGGTATTTTCATCGCTGTTGATTGTTTTTTGTTTTGTTTTTTATGATGGATTAATATGACTTTGCCGCATAGTCCCCACCCCCTCCCCATCCTTCACCGATCCCATAACCTCCTCCCCATATCTTAACTGTGTAAAATCAAATATGCCGAGTCTCACTCTTCACCTGACACAGATCTTGACAGAGCTGTTCATATGTATGTTGTATCGTGGTCCTAACAGTGACGAACTCCATTCATCTCTCCTCGACAACATGGATAAACCTTTACCCACTCACCCAACTCTCCTTCCTCATATGTGGTGATTTCAATTCTCACACACAATTGGCTTCAGTTGGTTGGTACCTCTCTCAACCAGCCATGAACTTCAGCAAAGGATTTCTGTGATCCATGGTCTGACTCGATCCTGTGATCTTTCCAACTGGATTACTCCCAATGGCAAATCCTCCTTCCGGACTTGGTGATGATAAACCTTTCCTGCAAATGTATCCTGCGGCTTCCTTTGCTCCAATTGTTTATCTGATCACATGCTTGTGAAAGTCACATCTTTCTGGTTTCGCTTCTTGAATTTGGCAGCTCGACTGCCGATACTTTGATTGCGGGTCGCTGTCATTTTTTGGGCGATTGACTATGCTGCTGATGCAGTACCCCTGTACCAGTACACTGGTCCTCATTTCACCAACCTCGGAAGGATGACAGGCTGAGTCAACCTCATGGTGGTTTCATTCTGCAGCCAACGGTGCTTCAACTCAGGAACCAAGATTCCACGTCAAAACGAACCATAAAGTCAACACAGGCTTTGCTCTCTGGAGTATTCTTCAGAGGGCACATCAATACCGGCGAGTCCTGGCATTTCACTGAAGCAGATCGGCAAGTAATGCAAGCAGCCATCCCCTTCAAGGACAGGTCTCCCAGTCTACGGTGCGCCCTGATATTACTCAGCCTGGAATTCCTTCCACAGAAACCTGCTCTCTCTTCTGCAAAGATGCCAACCCAATCAACCTTCAATTATCGACATTTTCCTGCCCATGGTATCCATTATCAATGCTTCAGGACAGCAAGGTTTTGTGCTCCCACACAGATGACCCTATAATGTGAGTACACTGAATTCTGCTGGTGACTGTAGTCTGCCTGGAATAACGTGCCTTCTCTCATGGAAGGCAACCGACCGGGGCAATCTTAGTGCACCTTCCAAAAGTTCGCAACAAATGTGTGTTCCTCTCAGCAGATCCAGATAAACAACCATCTGTCCAAACTCAACGAATGACTTACCAAAACCTTGTCACCCTCCAACTAAACCTGGTGGCAACCTTGTTTAACTGTGTCGTTGTGTCTGCCTCCCTTCCATCCCGTCCCTCCCTCTTCAAGTGGCACACTGCTACTCTGCTGTGCACGAGAGAGCTACCTGTAACCACCCGTTCATTCCTGCCAGGGTCTTTCAACTCAGTGATTCCCTTCTCGTTGTGGATGGTTCGTTCAAATGAATGGAAATGTGTTTATCCAATTTGATTTTGCCAAAATTTGTTGGGCTTAATCTATTTGGAAAAACATTTCAGGTTAACCTGTTCATTTCCTTTGGGTGTGCAATCAATGCAATGTGCCATTTTCAATTTCTCCTCCTCCTCTCTTAATTCTGCGAAAATCACTATTATTTCTTTATCAAATGTTTTGTCATTTTATCTTAAAATGGATCATCTCATATTCACTTCATTTATCTCTTTCGGTGATTGTATTTGTTGTTGAACTGAGAATGGAAGTGTTTAACCATGGATGCTTGATAAAAAGTATGTGGGGATGTGTGAGAGTCGATTGAAGTTGATTATTTGATGCTGTTTTTGGTGTTGAATCAATGCTCCCTGAATCTTTCAATCATATACTCAACTATCCTGTTTTTGGAGATAGTTTCCGGATTTAATCACATAATACTTGTGTCCTGTTATGAAACAATGTGGCCTTATTATTGCACCAAACCTCAACATTTACGTTTCTCAGATCATTGTTTTAACAAGTTTCTTTCATTTTTTTCGAATTTAAATTATCCACCACAATTCTAAGCCATCAATTATTCTCCGAATGCAGCTTTCACCAATTTAATTGAATGAGGATGAAAGAAGCTGAAAGAATAAATTTTTGCAGTTTTGTTTGCTGTGCAAGGTGAAGATTGGTTTTTCAGTGAAAATACAGTGGTCAACATACTGACTGCTTGGACTCTGAAGAGCACATCAGGAAGCAGCAATTCTTCACCTTATCTAGGTTCAGGTTGGTGAAAAATGCTCAACTCATTGTGTTGGTGAAGTGGGAGATGGAATCACAATGGACGGATGTTCCCACAACCTTTTGACGGCGGGGATGGGGCCCGTCATTTTCCCTTTTGATGGCATGGTTGTGTCTGGTTTTTTCCTTCCTGTTTATATTCATCAGGAATATCATTTTTTGTCTGTTGATTGTCACAGGAAGTTCCATTTTAGTGTTGTAAATCTGATTTCTGTTATTCATTCACATTTTTAATAAAACTGCATCTTGCAACTTCCTGGAAATATCAGTATTTATGTCGGTCAAGTGAAATGATTATTTTTGAAATGTTGGCTTTAACATTACTTTTATGATATTTCAAGGATGAGATGATAAGAGTCAAAAGAGAAGTGTTTCTGTGGCTACTTATTTCCATTTTCATGATTTCCCCTCCATAGGAGTGGGGGTTTCATTTTCAGCTGTTTGTCTGTTTCGTTTTTTCTAATCTGTCGAAAGCACAGAAATTGGAATGCGATGCTTTCCTCCCTACTTGGGCGACCATAAAACCACATAATGATCCCTGGTGAGGTCTTCATCATTGATTGCTTTTTATTCTCTGCTTCTTTATGTTTTTCAATGAAAGAAATGTGTCTTAACTGAGAAACGATTCCTCTCACTGGAGGGCACAGCGGAACTGCCAACCTCTTAACTCCTGATGAATTTGGTCTATATTTGAAGGGCCGAGGTAATTCTGACCATGAGCTCTCAAGGCGGAAAGCGACGTGGGTACCGTCAGTGGATCCGAATGTCCTAT
>JAXMNL010000074.1:48057-60452 GCA_035128595.1 Eptatretus atami | reverse complement strand
TTCTTGCCAGGCATTAATGACTGGCTACTTCCGATCCGTCCTGCAAGATGAACGGCATGGTGAGAGCGCGGCTGGGTGATCAACATCCACCTTACCATCCGCGGAGGTAATGCAATACCCTTCCTCTCCCTCCTCTTGTCTCTCGTCAAACCGACCACTGACAGCGAAACCCACTGGTGAATCAGCACAACTCCAACCTTCCCAATTACCTTCAGCAGACGGCACCCCATTAAACCTTAATTTTGAAGGGATCATAGCTCGGGGCTGGACGCACAACGGTGGTTTGTATCACAAATGCGGTGCACCCAGTGTCTGCTCGCTGCCGCACAATTATCTTCGGCGCTACTTCTCCCACCTCACCCGTTCTTTCCTGCAAGGGTCTCAATTCAATTGATTGCTTCCTTCTCGTATCTTTATGTTTTTGAAAATGAAAGAAATGTGTTTATCCAGATTCTTGAGCAAAAGTTTTGTTGGGGTTTATTATTTGACACCACGCGGTTATTCTAAATCATTTTCCTTTTAGGTGTCCATGAATTTGAGGGCATTCTGACACCACGGTCGCTTCTGCAGTGGTGTGCCACCCATTGCCGCTCAGTTTCTTCTGGCACCCTCGATGCTCAGCGTCCAATATCTGGGAGAAATCTGCTGGTGCCGTATGTTCTTTGTCTCCCTTTCCCTCTGACACTCATTTTGCAGTAAGCTGACGCTACCAATCTGGCTGCCCATAGCCCGACCCGCTGAATTGGTGGGACCTGGATTCCGGTGCTCACCTTCGCATCTGTTTGCCTTCCTGTGGAGCCCATGCCACGTCCGACTCGGTAACTTTTCCACCTGAACGCAGGAACCGTGCGTTCATTGATTACCGAGAACACCCTCCAGCTCCCTCTTGTAGAGGTCCTGGGAGTAAGCCGTCCCGGACCCAAGGAACCGACCTGGAACCTAGCTCACACATCGGTGGGTGGGCAGGCTGAGAATCATTTGCCAGGATGGGTCGCAACCGAGGGTAAAAATGCGATCAGTTGAGAGACCGCCTTCTGCTTATCCTGACCTACTCCATACAGCAAAATACATCAGATACATCCAGAAGAGACAGGTAAGAATGGAATGATCTCGATGAAACTACTGTGGATGTGGATAGGTCACAATGCAGGATCACGCAAAGGGGAAGTGATACCCCATTGCCATGATCCACCACTGCAAGAATTATCCTTTTTCCTTTCCCCACACACCAACTCAAGACCTTAGCGTCATCGACTCCTACCCCGACTTCCAATGGGACACAAAACCGCCTGAAAACTCATGCTCGGACCAGATAGAAAAACTCGGTTGGGAACTATGGCATTTGTCGAGCATGGACCTTTTCGGGGCGCTGCAGGCTACAAGCCACGCAACGGTGGCGGATTTCGCCCGGCCAAGTGAATTGTTTCCCGAAGGGTGCCGGAGTTCGCCGTGGATCTCCAGCCTCTCCGTGCAGCGGTCCAAGCTCCCACCACTCATGGATCAAAGTACCTGCAATCACCAGTCGAGATTTTGCAAAAATGCCACAAACATCGAAACTTACCCACTCGATCAGGACATTCGGATCTGACTTGAGGAGAACCACACGTCGCTTTCCGTCTTGAGTAGCTCATGGTCAAGATTAACCACACCGGCCCTTAAAATAAGACCAAATATTCAAGAGTTAGAGGGTTGGCATGTTCCGCTGTGCCCTGCGGGAGAGGAATGTTTCTGCACAGGCATTAAATGAATGGTACTTCCCGATCCCTTCCTGCAAGATGACCATGGGTGAGGAAGCTCGGCTGGTGGATCACATCCACTTCTCTCCAGAGGATGCAAATACCCTTACTCTCCCCCTCTCTGTCTCTCTGTCAACCAACTGATCAACCCCACTGGTGAATGCACACACTCCACCTTCCCCAATTACCTTTCACCGACGCCCCCCCCCCCCATTAACCATAATTTTGCGCAAAATACGAGCTCGGGGACATGAGACAACAAAGAAACGGTGGTTTTGTATCACAATGCCGTGCAACACAGCTGTCTAGTCCTGCTCACAATCACTCGGATCCCTATCTCACACCCACACAACAAAACCGTTCTTTCCTGCAAAGGGTTTCAATCAATTGATTGCTCCTTCTCGTTAACCTCCGCCATCGAAGATGGACGGAAGGTTACTGGTTTTCACCCTGTCTGTTTGTTTGTTTGTTTGTTGTGTGAACAGTATACGGAAAAACTCCTTGACGGGATTTCGACGAAACCTGGATGGGGGGATTAGGTATAGAGTCCAAAGATCCATGCCATTCAGATTTTGGACTTGGTCCAAAAGTCCAATAATGGCGCTTATAGAACCAGACCATTTTTGAAAATAATATTTGAATTATTTGTTTTATGGCATTTCTACAAGTTTTTAAGTGATTTCCAACCAAAAATAAATAAATTTGTTGACCACGAAGAAAAAGAAAATTTGACAACAACTTTTTTTCAACAAAAAATTTTAGATTTTATTTGAAAAATATTTGAATTTTTAACTTTTATGCTTTCTACATAGTATATAGTGATATTACAACAAAAACATACCAAAAATTATATGACGGCTGAATTTTGGAAACTTCAGAGTGGATATAAACCACGTAAAAATCATTTCTGTTCAGAATCTAGTTATGACGAATGAATTGAGTATGTAAAAGTTAAAAAGTAAAAGGGAAGGTTGCAAAACTTAATCTCTGACTGACACTGTTTGGACCGTCAAAATTGAAATGAAATAAGGATATCAGGTTCACTTGAGCTGACTAGCAATATTGGGCGGCTGAAGGTTTTGCACTCTACGAGTGCTCCCCGCTCTAGTTAGTATTGTTTTTTTGAACTGAGATGGGACTGTGTTTAACCCATGAATGCTTACAAAAAGTATGTATGGGGTTATTGTGGGAAAATCCGATTGAAGTTGATATCTATTTTGATCTGTTTGGGTGTTGAATCATGCTGCCCTGACGATTTTAAAATCAATTACTCAAATATACTGATTTTTGGAAAACGAATTTATTCAGATTTAATAGCGTATTTTGTATGTTATAAAAGTGGGCATTATTATTGCAAAACCTCAACATTTAATGTGTTCTCAACGATCAATTGTTTTTAACAAATGTGGTCTTCAATTTTTTGAATTGAAATTAATCCACCACATTCTAGCCATCAAATTAATCCCCAAATGGACTCCACAATCTGAAATAGAGAGTGAAATGAAGAAGCTGCAGAGGATAATTTGCAGTTTTGTTATGCTGTGCATGGGCAATGAAGATTGTTTAACAGTGATAAACTGGCAAGCTAAACTAATGCTTGGAGCCTGAGAGCACACGTCAGCAAGCACAATTCTTCAGCCTTATTAGGTTCAAGTTGGTGAAAAATGCATCAAACATCGAAAATCTTCTTGTGTTTTGGTGAGTGGAGATGGAAATCACAATGGATGTCCCATCACTTTGACGGGCGGGATGGGCCCGTCATATTTCCCTTTGATGGCATGGTTGGATGTTTATTTTCTTCTTTGTTTTATAATTCATCAGGAGATATTCATTTTTGTCTGTTGATTGTCACAGAAAGTTCCATTTTAAGTGTTTGTATTGATTTTTCTCTCATTCATTCACGACATTTTATGAAAAACTGCTTCTTGCAAACTTCCATGAGATATCCAGAGTTATACCGGCTGCAAGTCACATATATTTTTGAAATGTTGGCTTACATTACTTATATGATATTTCCAAGAGATGAGATGAATAATAGTCAAAGAGAAGTGTTAATGATGGGATACTTATTTTACATTTTCATGATTTCCCTCTCCAGAAGATTGGGTGTTCCATTTCGGTCCGTTTGTCTGTTTATTTTTCTCTTCTATCGAAAGCACAGAACAATTGGAATGCGAGCGCTTTCCATAACTTGTGACGCATAAACAACATAATGAAGTCCTGATGAGGTCTTCTACCTCATTGATTGCTTTTTCTCGTTCTTTGTTTTTGAAATGAAAGAATGTGTTTTCCAAGATTTGAGCAAAAGTTTGTTGGGGTTATTATTTGATACCATTTGCGGTTATAATAATCTTTCCTTTGGGTGTCAATGAATTTGAGGGCATTCCTGGACACCCGGTCGCTTCTGCAGTGTGTCGGCCACCATTGCTCGCTGCAGTTTTTGGCAACCCTCGATGCCAGTGTCCAATATCTGGGAGAATCTTGCTGGGTCGTATGTTCTTTGTCTCCCTTTCCCTCTGACACTCATTTGCAATAAACTGCGCTACATCTGGCTGCCCATAGCCCCGACTCGCTGAATGGGTGGACCTGGCATTCCTGGTGCTCATCTTGGCATCTGTATGCCTTCTGGGAGCCATTGCCACTGTCCGACTCGGTAACTTTCCACCTGAAACCAGGACCGTGCGTTCATGATTACCGAGACAACACATCAGCTCCTCTGAGAGGTCTGAGGATTAAGCCTTCCTGCGCCCAAGGAAGACGTTGGAACCCAGCTCACCATCGGTGGGTGGGCAGATTGAGAAGGCACCACTGCTGTGAGGGTGCAACCAGAGGGTAAAATCGATCAATGAGACCAGCCTCTGCTAATCCTGACTCCATGCGCACAGGTGAAAGAAAGTGGAATGATCTCGAGGAACTCTGTGATTGGATAGTCACATGCAGGATCACCAGCAAAGGGGAGTGATACCCCATTGCCATGATCCACCACCGTGAGAATTATTCCTTTTCCCTTTCCACAACACCAGCCTTGGTCATCGATCCTCACCAACTTGCCCAATGGGAAACACAAACACCCTGAAAACCTCATGCTCGGCCACGAGATAAAAAACTCGTGGAACTAATCGGCAATTTGTCGAGCATGGACCTGTGTTCGGGCGCTCGAGCTCCACAGCCTGCAACGGGTGCATTTCGCCCGGCAAGTGAATGTTTCCCGAGGGTCCCGGGAGTTTCGCCATGGCCTCGCCTCCCGGCAGGTCCACTCCCACACCTCATGGATCCAAAGTCCTGCAATCACCAGTCGAGATTTCGCAAAATGCCCAAACATCGAAACTCCACTCGGATAAGGACATTCGATCCACTGACGGTACCGACTCGCTTTCCGCCTGAGAGCTCATGGCAGAATTACCCGGCCCTTCAAAATACAGACCAAATTCATCAGGAGTTAAGAGGTTGGCAAGTTCGCTGTGCCCTCCAGTGAGAGGAAATCGTTCTGCCCAAGGCATTAATGACTGGCTACTTCCGATACCGTCCTGCAAGATGAACCATGGTGAGAAGCCTGGCTGGGTGGATCATCATCCACCTTCCATCCCGAGGATGCAATACCTTCCTCTCACCTCTCTTTGTTCTCTATCACACCACTGACAGCGAACCCACTGTAAATCAGCATCACTCCACCTTCCAATTACCTTTCACCGACCAACCCATTAACCTTATTTTGCAGGGATCATAGCTCGGGGCTGACCACAATGGTTGTTTGTTATCACAAATGCCGTGCACCCAGTGTCTGCTCCTGCCCACAATAATCTTTCGGCCTACTTCCCACCCCACCACCGTTTCTTTCCTGCAAGGGTTCTTACAATCATTGATTGCTCCTTCTCGTTCTTTATGTTTGAAATGAAAGAAATGTGTTTTACCAAGATTCTTGAGCAAAAGTTTGTTGGGGGTAGTTATTTGAACCACTTGCGGTTATTCTATCATTTCCTTTGGGTGTGCCATAATTTGTGGCATTCCTGGAACACCCGGTCGCTTCTGCAGTGTGTGGCCACCATTGCTCGCTCAGTTTCTTGCACACTCGATGCTCAGTCGTCCCAATATCTGGAGAAATCTTGCTGGTCCGTATGTTCTTCGTCTCCCTGTCCCTCTGACACTCATTTGCAGTAAGCTGACGCTACACATCTGGCTGCCCATAGCCCGAACCCGCTGAATGGTGGACCTGGATTCCTGGTGCTCACCTTGGCATCTGTTGCCTTCTGTGGAGCCCATGCCACTTCCGACTCGGTAACATTTCCACTGAACCAGGACCGTGCGTTCATGATTACCGAGACACACCTCAGCTCCCTCTGAGAGGTCTGGGGAGTAAGCCGTCCCGGACGCCAAAGGAACGAACCTTGGAACCTAGCTCACCATCGGTGGGTGGGCAGGTCGAGAATGCAATAATGCCGTTGAAGGGTGCAACCGAGGGTAAAATCGAATCGTGAGACCGCCTCTGCTCAATCCTGACTCCATCGCACAGGTTGAAAGAAGTGGAATGATCTCGACTGGAACTCTGTGGATGTGGATAGTCACATGCAGGATCACCAGCAAAGGGGAGTGATACCCATTGCCATGTATCCACCACACCATGAGAATTATTCCCTTTTCCCTTTCCAAACCACCCAGCCTTGTCATCGGATCCTCACACCCAACTTCCAATGGAAACACAAACCCTGAAAAACCTCATGCTCGGCCACGATAGAAAAACTCGTGGAACTAAATCGGCAAATTTAGTCGAGCATGGACCTGTGTTCGGGCCGCAGCTGAGCTCACAGCCCGCAACGGGTGCGCCATTCGTCCCGTTCCAAGGGAATGATTCCCGAGGGTCCGGGAGTTCGCCGTGCCTCGCCTCCCATGCAACGGTCCCACTCCCAACGCCTCATGCGATCCCAAAGTCCTGCAATGCACCAGCTCGAGTTTTGCAAAATGCCCAAAACATCTAAACTCACTCGAGATTAGGGACATTCGGATCCACTGACGGACCCCACGTCACTTTCCGCCTATGAGACGCTTCATGGTTCAGAATTTACCACGCGGACCTTCAATACAGACCAAATTCATCAGCGAGTCAAGAGTTTTGGTGGCCAGTTCCGCTGCTGCCCTCCAGTGAGAGGAATCTTTTCTGCCCCAAGGCATTAATGACCTGGCTACTTCCCGATCGTCCTGTAGATGAAACCATGTTGAGAAGCTCCGGCTGGGTGGATCACATCCACCTTCGCATCCCAGAGGATGCAATGACCCTTCCTCTCCCACTCTCATCTGTCTCTCTGTCGACACCACTGAGCAAACCCCTGGTGAATCAGATGGCACTCAACTCCACCTTTCCGAATTACCTTTCCAAATCAACCCATCATTCATTCAACCGACCCCCATTAACCAAAAAGGGCGGAAGGAGCTCCTTGTGAGCCAACGGCCATCATATCTAATGTCCCAAACTGTGTCTGCGACGTCACTCCTGCAGTTGGGTTTACTTTTTTTTATTGGAGGTTGGTGGCAGGATTTGCACTCCGGCCACCGTAAACCCTTCATTCCGCAAAAACACAAAACGCGAAAAATCTGAAAACCCCACTCGTGGGGTACCTCCTGTGCAAGCTTCCCTTCGCAAGGGCAGCTCAGCCGGATGACGGGATTGGGGCAAAGCCTTCGGACCCCCAATCTTTATGATGAAAGGAGGGAAACCAACGGGGTAACCTCCCTGGTCAGATTGCGAAGTGTGTCGAGTGGGTGCTGAAGGTGTCGTCCACCAGACGGCGGTCTCCTTGGGTTAACCTGAGCGATCCCTTCGGTGTGGGTGCCTGGAATGTCCTAATCCCTAAGAGAGGATGATCACCTGTCCTCCTGTTATCAATCTGAGCTCAAGCGTTGACATCGTAATTGCAGCAACCTCCTGAGGTTTCGGAGAACCGGAATTGCGGCGAGATAATGGTGTGGTTACACCTACTATTGGTCTGGTCGCTCTGATGGTTACCAACTCAAGGAGGTTGCTGTAGCTGTGTCTAATAAGCTGAACGCCAATGATAATTGGAGGTAACACCAGTCAACGAGCGTATTATAAGACTAAGGTTTCCGTGCACTATTAGGTGTCATTTCCCTGGTCTCTGTCTAGCTACCGACTGAGCGAGTGACCTCAACCGTGAAGGACACGTTCTAACACGCAGCGCTCGAGTCTGTGGTTTGATCAGTGCCCCAGAACGAAGATACACCCACCCTTTTCCTTAAGTCCCCCCCTTTTGGGGGATTTCAATGCATCGACTGGAATGATAGGGATGGATATGAAGACGTGTGTTGTCCCCCAGGGGTCAGGACTATAATCGAATAAGCACTAAGTTCCTTGACTTTGCAAGAAGTCATGGACTTAGGGTGGCTGGTTCCATGGTTCAGCGCCACACAAGCTATCGCTGGACTTGGTATTCCAACGCTGGCGGGTGGCAAAGGAGATTGAACCATGTCCTCGTTGACGGTCCGCTGGAAGGATGATCCAGAACTGCAAGGGTCTTACCGTAGTGCTCAGTTCTCAATACTGACCACACGGCTTGTTGTAGCAACTCTAAGCTGCACTTAAATCCTGGAGATGGTACCAATCCAGCCCTAGGCTGGAATGTTGGCAACTCAAGGATGAGAGAGTAAGCTGAGGAGTTTGCGAACAGGCTGAGTGGACATTTGGTGTCTGGGTGCTTTGGGGGTCCTGAAGAGTTATGGATTACCTTCAAGACCGACCGTCCTTGATGTTGCGGTGGAATGGTCTTGGTAACTCACCGCAGGGCAAAGAAGAATTTTGTCCTCTCAAGGGACACTGGAGTACCATTGACGCAAAGAGTCCGCAGGGCGCAGGCTGAATGGCAGAGCTTGAGCTGTTCAGGGAGCTGAGGGCGTAAAAACTGTACATGCACTAAGGGTGGACAAGGGAGGCCTATGTGCGAGAAAATCTGTGAGGGGGTAGAGCATCAACCTGTGGACAGGTGATTCTCGTGCCCGCTTAACAGGGGAATTCGCGCATTGGCGTTCATTCCAAGCCCATGCCTCGAAGCATGCAGTTAGAGGCAAGAAGAGTGGTAGGCTCTTACAGAGGAGTCCTGAAGTGAAGGCCCGCTGGGCCGGTTACTTTGAGCGGTTGTACCAAGGCTGATCCACCAGCTGTCGAAGTTGGACGCAATGGTGTTACAATCCCTGTGCCTGGAACCCTCGCAAATCAATTGTGGTCCACTTCGCTTGTGGAAACACGGGCGCGGTGAACCGCTTGAAACGGGGTAAAGCTCCAGGGATCTGTTGCATCCATGCTGAAACTTCTCAAGGCTGGTGGAAATGCTGCAACTCGTGTGTTGCATGCAGTTTTGTGCTCGCTGGAACACGGCCATCAATCCAACTGATTGAAGAGGGGCCCTTGTTTCCCTCTCTGAAAGGAAAGGGTGATCGCCAAAGACTGCAACAATACCGAGGGGTGACGCTGCCTCAGTGCCGGGCAAGGTCTTGGGCTCGGATAATTCTTGATAGGGTTCGCCACCATTCCTTGAGCACCAGCGTCCGAGCAGTCAGGCTTTAGCAACCAAAAGAGTCAACGATGACTCGTACCTTGTCTCTTCGTGTCTACCGAACGCAGAACGAGAGTTTCGCAGGGGCTGCTTGCAGCCTAAATGTTGATCTCTGTAAAAGCGTTTGATTATGTGAATCGGGATGCCCTCTGAGGAGGATTCTTGCTTCGTGGGGTGCCACCAAAAACTGATCGATTGAATGTCTGAAAACTCTACTCTGCACTGGAGAGTGCTGTGAAGTGTGGTGGACCATCTCTGACTTATTCCAGTTGTTACTGGAGTTCGTCAGGGGTGTGTACTGGCCCGCACAGCAACTTTTCAGCACTTGTAAATGGACTGGATTTTTAAGGGAGGATGTCGGAAAAGATCAAAGCTGGCGGTGCATCCATTTGGAATGTCAAGATCTCGACCTTGATTCGCAGATGATTGCAGTCATCTTTGCGGAGACTTTTTAGAATAATCCTTGGGGGCACGCTCGAAGGTTGCTGATGAGGATCGGAGCCGGCGGATTACGGTTTCTGGGTCAAAACTAAGATCCAGGCTTCTGACTCTTGGATGCTGCGTCCTGCTGTGTTGTATTTGTGTGAGGTGGGTTCGGGATTCTTACATTGGGCGTGTATTCGTCTCTGGCTGGCTGTGATCGGTTCGTCGAGTCGGGCCTGGGGGTCAGGTCCTTCGGTGTGGCGCACTGCTGGTACCTGTGCGGGAGGACGAAAAGTCCGAGTCTTCAGGTCCTTGGTGCTTCCAGTCTTGCTCTTGGATGCGACTTGGACTCTGACCAAGGATCTGAGACGGAGACTTAATTCCTTTGGTATCCTAGGTCTCTGCGGAGAACCTTGGCTATCGCTGGTCAGATTTTGTGTCACGAGCGGTGCTGAGAGAGGACCGATAGATTTGTTACCTGCATGGTCCGTGAGCGTCAGTTGGCGGCTGTACATGGACATGTGGTCGTTTTCCTGACGCTGATCTGCTCACCAGATTCTTCGCGAGGGAGTCCCGTGAGTGAGGAGGCCAATGGCCGACCCGTTGCCTCGTGGTTGCAGCAAGGTTGACCAGCATCCAAGGAGATGGGATGGGCCTGGCATCTGCCTGGGGAAGGCCAGACGGAAGGCCCTGGGTACCGGCGAAAGTGGACGCAGCGACGCGCTGTTTTCTGGCACATGCTTCCATACCTGACCTGACCCATTAACCATAATTTTGCAAGGGATCATAGCTCGGAGCTGACCCACAACGGTTGGTTGTATCGCAGTGCCGTGCACCCAGTGTCCTGCTCCTGCCCCAATCATCTCGAACCTACTTCTCCACCCCCACCACGACTCTTCTATCGCCGTTCTTTCCTGCAAGCGTCTTCATCATTTGATTGCTCCTTCTCGTTCTTTTTTTTTTGAAAATGATGGAAAATGTGTTTATCCAATATCTTTTTGCAAAGTTTGTTGGGGTTAATATTTTGACACCAATTATGCGGATATACTATCCATTTTCCCTTTGGGTGTCATGAAATTTGAGGGCATTCCTGGAAACCCGGTCGCTTCTGCAATGTGTCACCATTGCTTCCGCTCAATTTATTGGCACCGCTCGATGTGCTAGTGTCCAAACTTGAAGAATCCTGGTGGGTCTTATGTTCTTTGCTCCGTTTCCCTCTGACACTCATTTGGCAATAACTGGCGCTACCATCTGGCTGCCCATAGCCCGACCCGCTGAATGAGTGGACCTGGCTCCTGCCATCTTGGCATCTGTATGCCTTCTGTGGAGCCCATGCCACTGTCCGACTCGGTAACTTTTCACCTTAACCGGACCGTGCGTTTATGATTCGAGACCACATCAGCTCCCTCTGCAGAGGTCTGGGATTAAGCCTGTCTGCGCCCAAGGAATGACGTGGAACCCAGCTCACTCATCGGTGGGTGGCAGATTGAGAAAGGCCACACTGCTGTTGAGGTGCAACCGAGGTAAAATCGATCAATGAGACCGCCTCTCTAATCCTGACTCTATCGCACAGGTTGAAAGAAGTGGAATGAATCTCGAGGGAACTATGTGGAATGTGGATATCACAATGCAGGATCAACCAGCAAAAGGGGAAGTGATACCCATTGCCATGATCCCACCACCCGTGAGATTATCCTTTTCCCCTTTCCACAACCACCAGCCCTTGTCATAGATCCTACCAACTTCCAATGGGGAAACCACAAACACCTGAAAAACCTTCATGCTCGGCCAGAATTAAAAACTCGTGGGACTAATCGGCAAAATTTGGTCGAGCATGGACCTGTGTTCGGGGCGCTCGAGCTCCACAGCCCGCAACGGGTGCAGATTCGCCCGGTCCAAGTGAATTGTTTCCCGAGGGTCCCGGGAAAGTTTCGCACATGGCCCGCCTCCCGTGCATGGTTCCAACATCCCGCCCTCATGGGATCCCAAGTCCTGCAATCACCGTCGAGATTCGCAAAAAATGCCCACATCGAACTCCACTCGGAATAGGAACATTCGGATCCACTGACTGTACCGACGCGCTTTCCAGCCTTGAGAGCTCATGGTCAGAAATACCCCGGCCTCAAATACAGACCAAATTCATCAGAGTGAAGAAGGTGGCAGTCCGCTGTTGCCCTCCATGAGAAGGAATCGTTTCGCCAGTGCAAATTAATGATGGCTAACTTCGCGATCCGTCCTGCAAGATGAACCATGGTGAAAGCTTGGCTGGGTGGATCACATCCACCTTCCATCCGGAGGATCAATACCCTTCTCTCCTCTCTTGTCTCTCTGTCCAACAACCACTGACGCGAACCCACTGGTGAATCCAGCATCACTCCACCTTCCAATTACCTTTCAAACGACCACCCATTAACCTACTTAATTTTGCAGGGATCTAAGCTCGGGGCTGACCAACAATGGTTTGGTTTGTATCACAAATGCCCGTGCCACCAGTGTCTGCTCCTGCCCACAAATCTTCGGCGCTAACTCTCACCCCTGGGGCAGAAACGATTCTTCTCACTGGAGGGCACAGCGGAACTGCCAACTTCTTGACTCCTGATGAATTTGGTCTGTATTTGAAGGGCCGGGATACTTCTGACCATGAGCTCTCAAGGCGGAAAGCGACGTGGGTACCGTC
>JAXMNL010000073.1:187169-197888 GCA_035128595.1 Eptatretus atami | reverse complement strand
ATCAAACGCATCATCTGGTGATAAGCAGGTTCGAATCCCGACTCACATGTAAACCATCATTCTGGTGATGAGGAGGTTCGAATCTCGACTCACATACAAACCGTCATACTGGTGATGAGGAGGTTCCAATGTCGACTCACATACAAACCGTCATACTGGTGATAAGGAGGTTCAAATCTCGACTCACAAATAAACCGTCATACTGGTGATTAGGAGGTTCAAATCTCGACTCACATATAAACCATCATTCTGGTGATAAGCAGGTTCGAATCTCGACTCACATATAAAC
This sequence comes from Eptatretus atami, assembly GCA_035128595.1. Taxonomy (NCBI): domain Eukaryota; kingdom Metazoa; phylum Chordata; class Myxini; order Myxiniformes; family Myxinidae; genus Eptatretus; species Eptatretus atami. The sequence goes on along the minus strand of JAXMNL010000073.1, from coordinate 197,599 downwards.
CATCATTCTGGTGATAAGCAGGCTCGAATCTCGACTCACATACAAACCGTCATACTGGTGTAAGGAGGTTCCAATCTCGACTCACATACAAACGTCATACTGGTGAGAGGAGGTTCCAATCTCGACTCACAAATAAACCGTCATACTGGTGATTAGGAGGTTTAAAATCTCGACTCACATATAACCATCATTCTGGTGATAAGCAGGTTCGAATCTCGACTCACATATAAACCATCATTCTGGTGATAAGCAGGCTCGAATCTGAGACTCACATACAAACCGTCATACTGTTGATAAGGAGGTTCCAATCTCGACTCACATATAAACCATCATTCTGGTGATAAGCAGGTTCGAATCTCGACTCACATATAAACCATCATTCTGGTGATAAGCAGGTTCGAATCTCGACTCACATATAAACCATCATTCTGGTGATAAGCAGGCTCGAATCTCGACTCACATACAAACCGTCATACTGGTGATGAGGAGTTCCAACTCGACTCGCATACAAACCGTCATACTGGTGATGAGGAGGTTCAAATCTCGACTCACATATAAACCATCATTCTGGTGATAAGCAGGTTCGAATCTCGACTCGCATATAAACCATCATTCTGGTGATAAGCAGGCTCGAATCTCGACTCACATAAAACCGTCATACTGGTGATGAGGAGGTTCCAATCTCGACTCACAATACAACATTACTGGTGATGAGGAGGTTCCAATCTCGACGCGCATATAAACCATCATTCTGGTGATAAGGAGGTTCCAATCTCGACTCACATATAAACCATCATTCTGGTGATAAGCAGGTTCGAATCTCGACTCACATATAAACCATCATTCTAGTGATAAGCAGGCTCGAATCTCGACTCACATACAAACTGTCATACTGGTGATGAGGAGGTTCCAATCTCGACGCGCATATAAACCATCATTCTGGTGATTGGGAGGCTCAAATCTCGACTCGCATATAAACCGTCATACTGGTGATGAGGAGGTTCAAATCTCGACTCACATACAAACTGTCATACTGGTGATGAGGAGGTTCAAATCTCGACTCACATATAAACCATCATACTGGTGATAGGAGGTTCAAATCTCGACTCACATATAAACCGTCATACTGGTGATGAGGAGGTTCAAATCTCGATCACATACAAACAGTCAACTGGTGATGAGGAGTTCAAATCTCGACTACAAATAAACCGTCATACTGGTGATGAGGAGGTTCAAATCTCGACTCGCATATAAACCATCATTCTGTGATAAGCAGGTTCGAATCTCGACTCACATATAAACCATCATTCTGGTGATAAGCAGGCTCGAATCTCGACTCACATACAAACTGTCATACTGCTGATGAGGAGGTTCCAATCTCGACTCACATACAAACCGTCATACTGGTGATGAGGAGGTTCCAATCTCGACGCGCATATAAACCATCATTCTGGTGAATGGAGAGCTCAAATCTCGACTCGCATATAAACCGTCAATACTGGTGATGAGGAGGTTCAAATCTCGACTCACATATAAAGCGTCATACTGGTGATGAGGAGGTTCAAATCTCGACTCACATATAAACCGTCATACTGGTGATGAGGAGGTTCAAATCTCGACTCACATACAAACAGTCATACTGGTGAGGAGGAGGTTCCAATCTCGACTCACATACAAACCGTCATACTGGTGATGAGGAGGTTCCAATCTCGACTCACATACAAACCGTCATACTGGTGATTGGAGGTTCAAATCTCGACTCACATATAAACAGTCATACTGGTGATTAGGAGGTTCAAATCTCGACTCACATATAAACAGTCATACTGGTGATTAGGAGGTTCAAATCTCGACTCACATATAAACAGTCATACTGGTGATTAGGAGGTACAAATCTCGACTCACATATAACAGTCATACTGGTGATTAGGAGGTTCAAATCTCGACTCACATATAAACAGTCATACTGGTGATGAGGAAGATCGAATCTCGACTCACATACAAACCGTCATACTGGCGATGAGGAGGTTCAAATCTCGACTCATATTAACCATCATTCTGGTGATTAGGATTTCACATCTCGACTCACATATAAACCATCATTCTGGTGATAAGGAGGTTCGAATCTCGACTCACATACAAACCGTCATAATGGTGATGAGGAGGTTCAAATCTCGACTCACATATAAACCGTCATACTGGTGATGAGGAGGTTCGAATCTCGACTCACATATTAAACCATCGTTCTGGTGATAAGCAGGTTCGAATCTCGACTCACATATAACAGTCATACTGGTGATTAGGAGGTTCAAATCTCGACTCACATATAAACAGTCATACTGGTGATGAGGAGGTTCAAATCTCGACTCACAAATAAACCATCGTTCTGGTGATTAGGAGGTTCAAATCTCGACTCACATATAAACCGTCATACTGGTGATGAGGAGGTTCAAATCTCGACTCACATATAAACCGTCATACTGGTGATGAGGAGGTTCAAATCTCGACTCACATACAACAGTCATACTGGTGATGAGGAGGTTCAAATCTCGACTCACAAATAAACCCGTCATACTGGTGATGAAGAGGTTCAAATCTCGACTGCATATAAACCATCATTCTGGTGATAAGCAGGTTCGAATCTCGACTCACATATAAACCATCATTCTGGTGATAAGCAGGCTCGAATCTCGACTCACATACAAACTGTCATACTGCTGATGAGGAGCTTCCAATCCTCGACTCACATACAAACCGTCATACTGGTGATGAGGAGGTTCCAATCTCGACGCGCATATAACCATCATTCTGGTGATTGGGAGCTCAAATCTCGACTCGCATATAAACCGTCATACTGGTGATGAGAGGTTCAAATTCTCGACTCACATATAAAGCATCATACTGGTGATGAGGAGGTTCAAATCTCGACTCACATATAAACCGTCATACTGGTGATGAGGAGGTTCAAATCTCGACTCACATACAAACAGTCATACTGGTGATGAGGAGGTTCCAATCTCGACTCACATACAAACCGTCATACTGTGATGAGGAGGTTCAAATCTCGACTCACATATAAACAGTCATACTGGTGATTAGGAGGTTCAAATCTGGACTCACATATAAACAGTCATACTGGTGATTAGGAAGGTTCAAATCTCGACTCACATATAAACAGTCATACTGGTGTTAGGAGGTTCAAATCTCGACTCACATATAAACAGTCATACTGGTGATTAGGAGGTTCAAATCTCGACTCACATATAAACAGTCATACTGGTGATGAGGAAGATCGAATCTCGACTCACATACAAACCGTCATACTGGCGATGAGGAGGTTCAAATCTCGACTCACATATTAACCATCATTCTGGTGATTAGGATTTCAAATCTCGACTCACATATAAACATCATTCTGGTGATGAGGAGGTTCAAATCTCGACTCACATATAAACCGTCATACTGGTGATTAGGAGGTTCAAATCTCGACTCACATATAAACCATCGTTCTGGTGATAAGCAGGTTCGAATCTCGACTCACATATAAGACAGTCATACTGGTGATTAGGAGTTCAAATCTCGACTCACAATATAAACAGTCATACTGGTGATTAGGAGGTTTCAAATCTCGACTCACAATAAAACCATCGTTCTGGTGATTAGGAGGTTCAAATCTCGACTCAATAACCGTATACTGGTGATTAGGAGTTCAATCGACTCACATATAAACCGTCATACTGGTGATTAGGAGGTTCAAATCCTCGACCACATATAAACCGTCATACTGGGGATGAGGAGGTTCAAATCTCGACTCGCATATAAACAGTCATACTGGTGATGAGGAGGTTCAAATCTCGACTCACAAATAAACATCGTTCTGGTGATTAGGATTTCAAATCTCGACTCACATATAAACCGTCATACTGGTGATGAGGAGGTTCAAATCTCGACTCACAAATAAACAGTCATACTGGTGATTAGGAAGGTTCAAATCTCGACTCACATATAAACAGTCATACTGGTGATTGGAGGTTCAAATCTCGACTCACAAATAAACGTCATACTGGTGATTCGGAGGTTCAATCTCGACTCACAAATAAACCGTCATACTGGTGATGAGGAGTTCAAATCTCGACTCACATATAAACAGTCATACTGGTGATGAGGAGGTTCAAATCTCGACTCACAAATAAAACAGTCATACTGGTGATGAGGAGGTTCAAATCTCGACTCACAAATAAACCATTGTTCTGGTGATTAGGATTTCAAATCTCGACTCACATATAAACCGTCATACTGGTGATGAGAGGTTCAAATCTCGACTCACAAATAAACAGTCATACTGGTGATGAGGAGGTTCAAATCTCGACTCACAAATAAACCATCGTTCTGGTGATTAGGAGGTTCAAATCTCGACTCACAAATAAAGTCATACTGGTGATTAGGAGGTTCAAATCTCGACTCACATATAAACAGTCATACTGGTGATTAAGGAGGTTCAAATCTCGACTCACATATAAACATGCATACTGGTGATTCGGAGGTTCAAATCTCGACTCACAAATAAACCGTCATACTGGTGATGAGGAGGTTCAAATCTCGACTCACATATAAACAGTCATACTGGTGATTAGGAGGTTCAAATCTCGACTCACAAATAAACCGTCATACTGGTGATTCGGAGGTTCAAATCTCGACTCACAATAAACCGTCATACTGGTGATGAGGAGGTTCAAATCTCGACTCACATATAAACAGTCATACTGGTGATGAGGAGGTTCAAATCTCGACTCACAATAAACCATCGTTCTGGTGATTAGGATTTCAAATCTGACTCACATACAAACTGTCATACTGCTGATGAGGAGGTTCCAATCTCGACTCACATACAAACCGTCATACTGGTGATGAGGAGGTTCCAATCTCGACGCGCATATAAACCATCATTCTGGTGATTGGGAGGCTCAAATCTCGACTCGCATATAAACCGTCATACTGGTGATGAGAGGTTCAAATCTCGACTCACATATAAAGCGTCATACTGGTGAGAGGAGTTTCAAATCTCGACTCACATATAAACCGTCATACTGGTGATGAGGAGGTTCAAATCTCGACTCCACATACAAACAGTCATACTGGTGATGAGGAGGTTCCAATCTCGACTCACATACAACCGTCATACTGGTGATGAGGAGGTTCAAATCTCGACTCACATATAAACAGTCATACTGGTGATTAGGAGGTTCAAATCTCGACTCACATATAAACAGTCATACTGGTGATTAGGAGGTTCAAATCTCGACTCACATATAAACAGTCATACTGGTGATTAGGAGGTTCAAATCTCGACTCACATATAAACAGTCATACTGGTGATAGGAGTTCAAATCTCGACTCACATATAAACAGTCTCTGGTGATGAGGAAATCGAATCTCGACTCACATACAAACCGTCATACTGGCGATGAGGAGGTTCAAATCTCGACTCACATATTAACCATCATTCTGGTGATTAGGATTTCAAATCTCGACTCACATATAAACCATCGTTCTGGTGATAAGCAGGTTCGAATCTCGCTCACATATAAACAGTCATACTGGTGATTAGGAGGTTCAAATCTCGACTCACATATAAACAGTCATACTGTGATGAGGAGGTTCAAATCTCGACTCACAAATAAACCATCGTTCTGGTGATTAGGAGGTTCAATCTCGACTCACATATAAACCGCATACTGTGATTAGGAGGTTCAAATCTCGACTCACATATAAACCGTCATACTGGTGATGAGGGAAGATCGAATCTCGACTCACATACAAACCGTCATACTGTCGATGAGGAGGTCAAATCTCGACTCATAAACAGTCATACTGGTGATGAGGAGGTTCAAATCTCGACTCACAAATAAACCATCGTTCTGGTGATTAGGATTTCAAATCTCGACTCACATATAAACCGTCATACTGGTGATGAGGAGGTTCAAATCTCGACTCACATATAAACAGTCATACTGGTGATTAGGAGGTTCAAATCTCGACTCACAAATAAACCGTCATACTGGTGATTCGGAGGTTCAAATCTCGACTCACAAATAAACCGTCATACTGGTGATGAGGAGGTTCAATCTCGACTCACATATAACAGTCATACTGGTGATGAGGAGGTTCAAATCTCGACTCACAAATAAACAGTCATACTGGTGATGAGGAGGTTCAAATCTCGACTCACAAATAAACCATCGTTCTGGTGATTAGGATTTCAAAATCTCGACTCACATATAAACGCGTCATACTGGTGATGAGGAGGTTCAAATCTCGACTCACATATAAACCGTCATACTGGTGATGAGGAGTTCAAATCTCGACTCACATACAAACAGTCATACTGGTGATGAGAAGTTCTAATTCGACTCACTACAAACCGTCATACTGGTGATGAGGAGGTTCAAATCTGCGACTCACATATAAACAGTCATACTGGTGATTAGGAGGTTCAAATCTGGACTCACATATAAAAGTCATTACGGTGATTAGGAGCTTCAAATCTCGACTCACATATAAACAGTCATACTGGTGATTAGGAGGTTCAAATCTCGACTCAATATAAACAGTCATACTGGTGATTAGGAGGTTCAAATCTCGACTCACATATAAACAGTCATACTGGTGATGAGGAGATCGAATCTCGTACTCGCATACAAACCGTTATACTGGGCGATGAGGAGGTTCAATCTCGACTCACATATTAAACCATCATTCTGGTGATTAGGATTTCAAATCTCGACTCACATATAACCATCATTCTGGTGATAAGGAGGTTCAGAATCTCGACTCACATACAAACCGTCATATGGTGATGAGTGAGGTTTCAAATCTCGACTACATATAAACCGTCATACTGGTGATTAGGAGGTTCAAATCTCGACTCACATATAAACATCGTTCTGGTGATAAGCAGGTTCGAATCTCGACTCACATATAAACAGTCATACTGGTGATTAGGAGGTTCAAATCTCGACTCACATAATAAACAGTCATACTGGTGATGAGGAGGTTCAAATCTCGACTCACAAATTAAACCATCGTTCTGGTGATTAGGAGGTTCAAACATCTCGACTCACATATAAACCGTCATACTGGTGATTAGGAGGTTCAAATCTCGACTCACATATAAACCGTCATACTGGTGATTTAGGAGTGGTTTATATGTGAGTCGAGATTTGAACCTCCTAATCACCAGTATGACGGTTTATTTGTGAGTCGAGATTCGAACCTGCTAATCACCAGAATTATGGTTTCTATGTGAGTCGAGATTGGAACCTCCTAATCACCAGTATGACGGTTTATTTGTGAGTCGAGATTCGAACCTCCTCATCACCAGTATGACGGTTTGTATGTGAGTCGAGATTCGAACCTGCTAATCACCAGAATGATGGTTTATATGTGAGTCGAGATTCGAACCTGCTAATCACCAGAATTATGGTTTCTATGTGAGTCGAGATTCGAACCTCCTAATCACCAGTATGACGGTTTATTTGTGAGTCGAGATTCGAACCTGCTAATCACCAGAATGATGGTTTGTAGCTTGGTCGAGATTCAAACCCAGGCTACACAGTTCAGAAGCGAGTGTGCTAATGTCTCATCCAGGCGATACTTACAGTCCATCCACATCTACAACAAACCAAAGGATTAAATCCCTTCCATCCATTTTCATTTTTACCCTCAGCTGCTTCACCGTTCTAACATTTTCATTTATTGTCTTTAAAACCTTATAATCGGGTTTAGCTCACCTGGAACGTAATTCCAGAGAGCTTATGTGATGGCATGTCATGCGTCCGAAATACTTGCAAATTCTTCATTGAAACTACATGAACGATTCCGATGAAACTTTACCACAACGTTCATCATCCCTGATGTACCAAAGTGCGGAGTGGGGTAGGGGTTATTCCCCAAAATATGTATTTTCTTTCTTCTCCGAAACTACGCACACAATTCTGATGAAACTTGACCTCAACCTTCATCACCCGTGATGTACCAAAGTTTGTTCACAGCATTAAAAAACAACCGTAGGTATTTACTTTCTTGTCCATTCCATATTTTGTGGATCATCCATGCCAACCAGTGGTTCCCTGGTTATCTTATCCAGCAACTACCAGGTGAGTGCCGAGGGGTGGTGCCCCTATGTTTTTATTGATACATTCAAGCACAAGTGTTCTTAGGAGTAAACAACATTCCCTGTGTCATTTATGTCCACGTGAGAGCAGAATCTAAGTATTAGGCTTTCATCCCATATTTTTTTTGCCCTTTTGTGGATCAAATCTCATGGGATTACATGACCCATGAAGATCACCCTTTGCCAGTTGAGCCAGTGTGTCAGAGAATGTCTCTTTAGATGGGTATGAGGAATTATGAAGGAGTGGGTGGTATGTTATGTGACTGGAAAAAACCTGTTTTGTTTTTTTCAGGAGTATGGATCATAACTGATGGAATTAACTGTGGAGTGACCAAGGTGGTGGGAGAGGCGGTACGAGATTACGAGATTTCCAGAAGATCTCAATGGTCAAAAGTGGTCACCCTTGGGTTTGCCTCTTGGGGTGTAATATGTCACTCGGATAGGAAGCAGATATTAAAGGTAAGTGTATCACATGCAATAAGTTGCACTCAATGCTACAGTGCATTGCGATAAATACCACACTCGATACAAACTGTTAAACAGCCCATCACAAGCACGTTGGTATTGTATTTAATGTTTGTACAATGGTTGTTGACGTGAAAGTTACGTTTTGTTAATCGTTGTTGTTGAATGCAACATATCGTATCCCAACTTGTAATGGAGATCACTTTACTTGTCAGCTGGTCAGCTGGATGACTGTTCTCTAGATCCACCACTTGTGCTCACCTGCCCTCCTTACAGCGCTGTGTTACTGCCACAACATGTCTGGCCATTGAAGACGCATCTACGAGTTGTAAGCACCCACGTCCGAGTCCCTAAAGTATTGTCAAAAATGTGCAAAAGCATCAATGGAGGCCATGATAATCGGCCTGACCTTCCCATTTCATCAAGAACATCATGGGGACTTCAATCATGTTTGACTGCCCAACATCACCTCATTCTCTCATCCATTTCCATTACTGGGCTTCATTACATCCTCTGAGACCCATCCTGTGCAGTTCCTCTATGGAGATGCCTCAGCATAATCATGAGCAAAGATCTCAATACGGGTGTCTTGAACTTCATTCTTCTCCCAACACAGCACTTGCACACCGTTGGGAAGTTGCGAACTCCTACTGACACCGTAGAAACTATTACGGTGGAAACAAAACACTAACGCCAATAAGGTCGGTAGATCAGGTTCTCGAACGAAGGTTTTTATTCAAGCCTTGACACGCTGCCATACCAGCCGGGATAATGACTCACGCACGTGTGTGGAGCCGTACATGGTAAAACCACAACAACAACATTAATGGCGTAATTGCCTCTTGGGTCTTCCTTCTGGTTACTGAAAGAACATGAACACGGACTACAAATGAAACTTGTAAGTCTCAACTACGAATGAAAAAATCACGAACACATTATAACGATTTTGCAAGGAACTGTATGTTGAGATAGAGACTACATATATGCAATGTGGTTGTTGGAGTGACACAAAATTGTTAGCACGAAAGTTGTCTTGGTCTTCCGTTCGTCTCCATGAGCCACTCATCACTGCACTGCCACGCAGGAGGGCGGCGTGAGCGGAAAGACATCCTCGCTGAAGGTGGAGAGTAAGACTTCTTCGAACTGACCGGTTCAGCAGACGAAATGCCAGTGTGTGTGTCTGGTGGCCTGACAATAGCCTCTGGTGGTGTGGGTAGCATAATCGATTCCGATAGGGCATGACCCGTTGTATCTCATGAGACTTCTTGTTATAAAATGGTCCCTTGGCTGGGCACAATGGAGCCAGGTGTGACCGGTGAAAGATGGTGGGGCGAGGTCAGCTCAGAATCGGACTCGGAACCTGAAGTTGATTCTTGGCCTCTAACAGGGCCATACTGGGTCTGACCCACTATTGTAGGCGCAACAAGATAGCAGTCGCATACTCGAACGTCGTAGGTTTTGCTGCGAAGGTGTGAACTTTCTGAGTTGGCACCATCCATCGTCATGAGAAATCTGTGTCACCATATACTTGTCGTGAGCTTTGCATATATCTCTGTCATCCTTGAGGAAAACGAGGTCACCAATGCAGAAACGGGGAGTTGCAGTTGTGGTGGAATGGCCGTGAGATTTCGCCAGAGTGCTTGGGGAATGTTTTTCCTTCCTGCTAATATTCTGATTGAAAATTAGCTGTCTGACATCGGTAACTGCTCACCAGTGAGTTGGTCTCGTTGTGTCCAGACCTCTCTCGCGGAGAAGCCGTCTCTGCGTATACGCTGATTCATGTTGCCTGTTG
>JAXMNL010000073.1:169862-181147 GCA_035128595.1 Eptatretus atami | reverse complement strand
ATTTCTGTATTTGGTTGCGATGCCTTGAACTTTGGCAAGGCAGATTCATCGATGCAGGTCCGGACTTTTTGGTTGTTTTCTCGGTATTTCAAAAAAGTTGGATTTTACGTACGAATTCGTCTTTTTTGCAGACTAATTCCTACGTTTTAAGGTTTTTGTTCTCGAGAAAAAAAAAATCCCTGATGGAATTTATTGAACTTGTGTTTAAAATCTTCTGAACGATGTATTCTAGTATGACAAAAAAACTCGATGCAGTTTTGCCTTGTTTTCCGTCGGCAGCACTGCGAAACAGGCCTGGACAAGTCCATTCATGTTTGAACGTAATCTAGCTAATATTGACTGTAAACTGACAAGCCTGGGCATGTCTATGACGTCATGATTGGTTGCATTTTTACGACCTTTGAACTTTGGCCGAAAATATCTCGAGAACAAAAAATACTACCCCTCCAGTTTTTTGATATGTTATAGTAGACAGTAATGAACTTTAATTTTCATGCAAGGCCAGGTCAAGGTCACGAGGTCTTCAAGGTCAAGGTCAAATGTCATGTCCAAAAAAATCCACCCCTAACTTAACTAGATCGACGAACCGATGCTGGATTTGCATTCTATGGACAATTACCTTTCCAAAGAGAGAAGATTATCACCGAAGATGGTTTATATGTGAGTCGAGATACGACTGCTATCCAAGAAATGATAGGGTAATTGAGTCGAAGATCGAAACCTGCTTATCACCAGAAGATTGGTTTATTTGTGGGGTCGAGATTGGACTCTTATCACGAGTTAGAACGGTTTGTATGTGAGCGAGTCGAGATTCGGAGCCTGCTTATCACCAAGAATGATGGTTTATATGTGAGTCGACGATTCGAACCTGCTTATCACTCAGAATCGATGGTTTATTTGAGCGAGATTTAAAACTCCCAATAATCACCAGTATCGACGGTTTATTTTGTGGAGTCGAGATTGGAACCTCCTCATCACGCAGTATGAACGGGTTTTGTAATGTGAGTCGAGGATTGGAACCTCCTATCACCAGTATGACGCGTTTGTAATGTGAGTCGAGATTCGAGCCTTGCCTTATCACCAGAATGATGGTTTATATGTAGTCGAGATTCGAACCTGCTTATCACCAGAAAAAATGAGTTTATATGTGAGTTGAGATTTGAACCTCCTAACACCAAGTATGACGGTTTTATTTGTGAGTCGAGATTTGAACCTCTTCATCACCAGTATGACGGTTTGTATGTGAGTCGACATTGGAACCTCCTATCACCAGTAATGACGGTTTGTATGTGAATCGAGATTCGAAACCTCCTCACACCAGAATGATGGTTTACATGTGAGTCGGGATTCGAACCTGCTTATCACCAGAATGATGGTTTATTGTGAGTCGAGATTTGAACCTCCTAATCACCAGTATGACGGTTTTATTTGTGAGTCGAGATTCGAACCTGCTAATCACCAGAATTATGTTTTCTATGTGAGTCGAGATTGAACCTCCTAAATCACCAGTATGACGGTTTATTTGTGAGTCGAGATTCGAACTCCTCATCACCAGTATGACGGTTTGTATGTGGTCGAATTCGAACCTGCTAATCACCAGAATGATGGTTTTATGTAAGTCGAGATTCGAACCTGCTAATCCAAGAATTATGGTTTCTATGTGAGTCGAGATTCGAACCTCCTAATCACCAGTATGACGGTTTATTTGTGAGTCGAGATTCGAACCTGCTAATCACCAGAATGATGGTTTGTAGCTTGGTCGAGAATTCAAACCAGGCTACACAGTTCAGAAGCGAGTGTGCTAATGTCTCATCCAGGCGATACTTACATTCCATCCACATCTACACAAACCAAAGGATTAAATCCCCTTCCATCCATTTTCATTTTTACCCTCAGCTGCTTCACCGTTCTAACATTTTCATTTATTGTCTTTAAAACCTTATAATCGGGTTTAGCTCACCTGGAACGTAATTCCAGAGAGCTTATGTGATGGCATGTCATGCGTCCGAAATACTTGCAAATTCTTCATTGAAACTACATGAACGATTCCGATGAAACTTTACACAAACGTTCATCATCCCTGATGTACCAAAGTGCGGAGTGGGGTAGGGTTATCTCCCAAAATATGTATTTTCTTTCTTCTCCGAAACTCCGCACACAATTCTGATGAAACTTGACCTCAACCTTCATCACCCGTGATGTACCAAGTTTGTTCACAGCATAAAAAAACACCGTAGGTATTTACTTTCTGTCCATTCCATATTTTGTGGATCATCCATGCCAACACAGTGGTTCCCTGGTTTATCTTATCCAGCAACTACCAGGTGAGTGCCGAGGGGGTGGTGCCCCTATGTTTTTATTGATACATTCAAGCACAAGTGTTCTTAGGAGTAAACAACATTCCCTGTGTCCATTTATGTCCACGTGAGAGCAGAATCTAAGTATTAGGCTTTCATCCCATATTTTTTTTGCCCTTTTGTGGATCAAATCTCATGGGATTACATGACCCTGAAGATCACCCTTTGCCAGTTGAGCCAGTGTGTCAGAGAATGTCTCTTTAGATGGGTATGAGGAATTATTGAAGGAGTGGGTGGTATGTTATGTGACTGGAAAAAACCTGTTTTGTTTTTTTCAGGAGTATGGATCTAAACTGATGGAATTAACTGTGGAGTGACCAAGGTGGTGGGAGAGGCGGTACGAGATTACGAGATTTCCAGAAGATCAATGGTCAAAAGTGTCACCCTTGGGTTTGCCTCTTGGGGTGTAATATGTCACTCGGATAGGAAGCAGATATTAAAGGTAAGTGTATCAAATGCAATAAGTTGCACTCAATGCTACAGTGCATTGCGATAAATACCACACTCGATACAAACTGTTAAACAGCCCATCACAAGACGTTGGTATTGTATTATGTTTGTACAAGGTTGTTGACGTGAAAGTTACGTTTTGTTAATCGTTGTTGTTGAATGCAACATATCGTATCCCAACTTGTAAATGGAGATCACTTTACTTGTCAGCTGGTCAGCTGGATGACTGTTCTCTAGATCCACCACTTGTGCTCACCTGCCCTCCTTACAGCGCTGTGTTACTGCCACAACATGTCTGGCCATTGAAGACGCATCTACGAGTTGTAAGCACCCACGTCCGAGTCCCTAAAGTATTGTCAAAAATGTGCAAAAGCATCAATGGAGGCCATGATACCGGCCTGACTTCCATTTCATCAAGAACACATGGGGACTTCAATCATGTTGACTGCCAACACACCTCATTCTCTCATCCATTTCCATTACTGGCCTTCATTACATCCTCTGAGACCCATCCGTGTGCAGTCCTCTATGGAGATGCCTCAGCATAATCATGAGCAAAGATCTCAATACGGGTGTCTTGAACTTCATTCTCCTCAACACAGCACTTGCACACCGTTGGGAAGTTGCGAACTCCTACTGACACCGTAGAAACTATTACGGTGGAAACAAAACACTAACGCCAAAAGGTCGGTAGATCAGGTTCTCGAACGAAGGTTTATTCAAGCCTTGACACGCTGCCATACCAGCCGGATAATGACTCACGCACGTGTGTGGAGCCGTACATGGTAAAACCACAACAACAACATTAATGGCGTAATTGCCTCTTGGGTCTTCCTTCTGGTTACTGAAAGAACATGAACACGGACTACAATGAAACTTGTAAGTCTCAACTACGAATGAAAAAATCACGAAACACATTATAACGATTTTGCAAGGAACTGTATGTTGAGATAGAGACTACATATATGCAATGTGGTTGTTGGAGTGACACAAAATTGTTAGCACGAAAGTTGTCTTGGTCTTCCGTTCGTCTCCATGAGCCCATCATCACTGCACTGCCACGCAGGAGGGCGCGTGAGCGGAAAGACATCCTCGCTGAAGTGGGAGAGTAAGACTTCTTCGAACTGACCGGTTCAGCAGACGAAATGCCAGTGTGTGTGTCTGGTGGCCTGACAAAGCCTCTGGTGGTGTGGTAGCATAATCGATTCCGATAGGGCATGACCCGTTGTATCTCATGAGACTTCCTTGTATAAAATGGTCCCTTGGCTGGGCACAATGGAGCCAGGTGTGACCGGTGAAAGATGGTGGGGCGAGGTCAGCTCAGAATCGGACTCGGAACCTGAAGTTGATTCTTGGCCTCTAACAGGGCCATACTGGGTCTGACCCACTATTGTAGGCGCAACAAGATAGCAGTCGCATACTCGAACGTCGTAGGTTTTGCTGCGAAGGTGTGAACTTTCTGAGTTGGCACCATCCATCGTCATGAGAAATCTGTGTCACCATATACTTGTCGTGAGCTTTGCATATATCTCTGTCATCCTTGAGGAAAACGAGGTCCCCAATGCAGAAACGGGGAGTTGCAGTTTGTGGTGGAATGGCCGTGAGATTCGCCAGAGTGCTTGGGGAATGTTTTTCCTTCCTGCTAATATTCTGATTGAAAATTAGCTGTCTGACATCGGTAACTGCTCACCAGTGAGTTGGTCTCGTTGTGTCCAGACTCTTCTCGCGGAGAAGCCGTCTCTGCGTATACGCTGATTCATGTTGCCTGTTGCCAATGCTAAGGTAACTTCAGATATGGGCCACCTCTGGGGACACACATAAGCATTCTAAGCCTAGCTCTTCATTAGCTCATTCAGCCACCAGATTTTTGTAACAGTTTTTGGTTTGGCCGACCTGTAAGTGGATGCCATGTCTTTCATTGTAGGATTGTTCACCAAGGCGACAAATCTGGGTGCGGGGTTGACCCGTATGGTAACGGGGATATCTCCCAGGAGGTGTAGCTCCTCACATTGTAAGGATGGCATTGCATAACTGGTCATGTCTTTCGCTATCAATAAGCTTCGTCGATGTGTGAGAGGACACTGTCTCTCGGAGGACGGAGATATGCTGACGATACCTGCACATTACATCTGCGGCGTATGATGCCATGCCAACAGTCGGTGGCTCCGTCGATGACTGGGGATGTGTATGCACAGGCAATGACCTATCGACTGGCATTGGTGACATGACGAGGAGATGAAATCAGTGGTCCCTGTCAATGTTTAAGGCAAAAAAAAATACCTGTTGAAGGCACGCTTAATTTGGTGTTTCGATGGGTGGTTGAACCTGGTGTAAAGCAGTCAATAGTCATCAACCACTGAGCGGGGGATCACGATCCGTTCAGAGGGGGCTGGAACGGTTGGTTATCTCTGACGACTGGGAGGCCATCGTTAGCCACAGTCACTACTCTGAGGTACCTCTTGATGTCCCCCACTTTGTCAATTTTCAAGCTGGGCAAGAACCTTGGGTTAGGTGAGAATGGGTGCGTCTGAGGTCAGGGCACTCCAGTTGTTTAGCATGCCAAACAACGCGGCTCGTAAATGGCATTCTGGCTGTGCCCTCAGTACTTCACCTTCAGAGACACTGCGCATGATGGAAGCCTCCATTTCTTCAATAAACTTGCATACTTGACAGTTTGCGTTGAGACACTCTCAAGGGTTGCGACTCCCAAAATCAGACGGCAAGTTGGCGATACCATCATAATGCCTAACACTGCACACAGTAACGGCTGGCATTGGACAGGAATGAAGTTACTCTGGAACTGGATGAGAATTCGCCACGCATAAAGCTTGTTGCACACTTGAACACAGGAGCGACTATCTGTGAACACTTGGGCACTGTGGTGAGACTGGACGATGAAAGGTGCGAAATGTCAGATGGCTGCTCCAATACACAGGGCTTCTACCTCGCAAGGCAGCCATGTGACCTGGTGCTTTCGGAGTTTCGCATTGAAGAACCCCGCTAGACGCAAGATGCCATCTCTGTGCACATAAAATGTAGCTGCAATTCCTTTGTTCTTGACAGATCCATCATTGACAATCCACAGCCCATCGTCAGGTCTAGGTATAACAATAGTCTTGCAATTCTTCAACGCATATTCTGAGCAGATTTGAAGGCATGAAGTAACTCATCAGACCACACTATCTTCTCACATGAAGCTTTGCCCATGGTAGCCATGTCCAGAGGGTCAAGCAGGTCAGCATAGCCATGTCAGACTCTGCTGAGAACTTTGTATGCTCCCACAAATGACCGCAAACACGAACAGTTGAGGGGGGCTCCACTGCGGAGAGGCTAGCAACCTTGTGGGGGCTGGCGCTCAATGTTACGTTACGCATGTCCATCCCAGAACTGTGGTTGACCTTGGGCAAATAATAGCCTTTACCGCTGAAAGACATGTTGTTCTTTCACAATGCGACCAAGACTCGGCACCTGTTGTTAAGTGCATTTTCAGGTGTATCGCCACTATGTAGAGATCATCAGCCATCTTGGCAACACAGCCTTCCTGCATATAAGCTCCACCAAGACCTGAGACATGAGCTCTTCTAAGCACGTCTCAGAGCCGGCATTCCCATCGCCGACCTCGTGTAGACACGGATTCCTTTATAAGGAGTAGCAACACCACAGTACTTCATGGAGTCATGAGATAGTGGGATTTTGGTAGAAGGCCTTTACAAGATCAGTGGTGATGATACACTGCCATCTTGCACTCTGTCCGCAGCATGCTGTCAACATTGGGCATCAGGGAGGGTTGGGGTTTACTGTATTGTGCTACCTCACCAAAGATGTGACGAGTCTACTCCCTCCACTTGGCTTCTTGATAAGAAAGGAAGGGTTTATAACTCTACACGAACGTTGACGTGTTCGGAGCTTAGCCACGACGCCTGCAGCTTCCAGTTCATCAAACTTCTCTTGCAGTTTGTCTAAATTACTCTGTATATTGAGGGAGTCTCCCCTTCCTCTGTGGAGGTAACGTTGGACCCATGTTTACAAAGGCCTCAATCTTGCCGCGAGCTCCGTTATATTTGAAATTTGGGGATTTAAACACGTTGTCATGAGCCTTGTCGATTTGGTGGAACTGATCGTGCAATTCAGTTGATAGGTAGTTATCAGGATCGACGGAATCACTGACTGAGAACGGAGGAGCAGCAGCTGACCTGATAGTGACACTTGTAGGAATGCAATCTCCTTATGCGTCTTGGTAAAAACCATCACCCTTGCCTGGCAGACATGTTCGCTGCGATTGATCAGTATTGGAGAGGCAGTCTTGTTGGTAACGGCACGGCCCCGCTGATGAACAGGGTTTCTGAGGCTCAGGCCATGCATGTTCGGGCTTGACCAGGGTGTTAAGCATGGCTGTCCAAACGTGGTTCTAACGCCCACTTGGTATCTGGCTCAGTGCCAGTCGGAGTTTGTCGCTCAAGGTAATCCCCAGGGAGGAGAACAGTTTTGCGAGGATAGCGCAATAGGAATGCTTGGGTGCGTCTGGCCGAGGGCACTTCATTGTGTTCACTGCTCTGTGAGCCATACTAAATGGAGTCTTCACCTTGAATGGTGATTTGCCTCTTCGAGGGCTGCACAGCAATGTCGTTGGTGACCAAAAAATGGATTATCAGCAAGTACGTCTACATCGAGTTGCTTGACGACCAAGGCATCCTGTCGAAACCCTCAGCCCCCTCTTGACAAGTCGCAATGTACCTCGCCGATGACATCAAGTGGGGTAACGCCGTCGCCTGCCGAGCTATCTGAGAAGCTTGGGTTGATTGGTAGATTGTAGGCCTTTGCTGCCAAAGCACGGATCAAATTGGTTGAGGCCCCGGTGTCGAGTGTAAGAGCAACAGGATGGTGCTGGTAGAATGTGCTCAGTTTCCGGAGATTGGATGACAATTCAAACTATGGGTGGAGGGAGGGCACTCAACACGGCGGGCTTAAAGATCATGATCATCAGACTCCCGTTAGAGGGCAATATACTCATCATTAGGTGCAGCCTCACTGATGTCAACAATCATCAGCAGCAACTAGTCTGAATCGACCAAAGGCGTGTTTGTCACTATCAGGTAAGAAACGGCACTCTGCCAATTGTGTGTGTTGAAGGATCGTCCAGCTGTTTTACATAGAACACAAGATTTCGCTACGAATGCCTCCTGATCATATCACGACCAGGTGTACTACGCCTGGAGTTGAAGCCACTGGCGATGCGCATGGTCCTCGTATCCTCGATTGTGTGCAGCTCATCTTGGAGGGATGACAGGGCCTGTGATATTTCGGGCTTGAGTGAGACTAGTGAGTGGTTGTGGAGTTCGGCACCATATTTCTGCTTGTCAAGTTGAGGAAGAGAAGGGCTTATGAGTGATAGCCACAGGTATACAACTGTGTTCTCAAGGGAAGAGGTCATATCCTCATCTGTGGCAATGGCTTCCCTGTGGTGGGTGACTCCACAACCCACCGTCAGGAGATTATCCTCAAAAAAGCAGTTAGCTGCTGGAACAAGTCTTCTGGATGTTCATCAGGCTCAAGCCTGATATTGGCTAGGTCCAAAAAATGAGCACCTGTTGACTGAAATCCAAAATACTGTCTTATCTTCTGCCAGATGTCTGCAACCGAAGTCCATGACTTGACAATGGAGTTGCATGAGATGACTGAGCAGAAATTAGCAATCTGCCCGAGCATGAGGTCGAGTGTCCATTCTTCTGAGCAGCTGGACGGCACTGTGCTCAGTAACCTCTGCTGGGTCATTGGCAAAACCCCTGTCTGGGTTTGTAGCTGTCTTCTTCAACCAGGTGACGTCCCCAAGGAAGGGGGCAAGCTCACGTCGAGCGATAAAATATATATGAAGGTTGTGTCGCCAGCTCTTGAAGGAAGTAATGGTTTTGTTTTCGACAATTGCCATTGCTTCGGAGCCCGATGGAGAGCTGCCATGGCTTTGATCAAGCTACCAGTACACTAAGCTGAGACGCGCTCTTCTGGTTGTTGTAGGCCACATCCATGCCTATACTGGTCACTAGGCCAAGTGTACCAGTCGTCTGGTTGTTCTCAGGCCGAGTCAAAGCCGCAACCGTGCTGGATGGTTTGGGTCGTTAACAAGACGAATGTAAAACCTATTGTGATGTGGTGAGGAGCCAGATCTGGTTGAAATATTACTCTTGTTTGGAAGAGATTGTTAGAGGTATTCTACCTCAGTTCACCCAAGGGTTGGAACCCGACCCCTCAAATTTGGCTAATTTTTTTTGCATGTATGTTACATATGATAGTCTATGTTCACATACAAATTTTTAGCTAAATCGGACTAGGGTTGACGAGATATGACCTTGAGAACTTTTGACCTTTCCGACTAATGTCGCGTTTCCACCAAAATTCAAATCCTCATATCTCAGCACCCCTTGCCCTATCTCAATTATTTTGGTGTCGTTGGAAAGGTAATTGTCCATAGAATGCAAATCCAGCATCGGTTCATCAATCTAGTTAAGTTAGGGGTGGATAATTCTTGGACATGACATTTGACCTTGACCTTGAAGACCCCGTGACGACCTGACCTTGCATGAAAATGAAAGTTCATACTGTCTACTATAACATATCAAAAAACTGGAGGGGTAGTATTTTTTGTTCTCGAGAATTTTCTGCCAAAGTTCAAAGGTCGTAAAAATGCAACCCAATCATGACGTACATAGACATTTGATGGATGCGCGGGACAAGATAAAAAAAGTATAATTTTTTGAGCCTGTGCTTTCATTTGGAGGACTTTGGAATCAATGCTGAGTGGAACTTTTTTGCCACTTCACATGGCAAAAGTGCATGTGACGGGTTAGCGGAACTGTAAAGAGGTTATTAACAAAAGCCAGCCTCCAACGCCCGTACGCAGATGCGATCCTAACTTCCGATGCTATCATGAAATTTGCACGGAAAATATTCCAGGAATTCACTTCATCAATGTACAGCCTGGTATTGTTGAGGATTACGAACTGAAATTGAAAGAAAGACTGGAAAATGCGAGACAATCGCGGGTATTCAAAAATTTCATCGATTTGTTCCATTATCAAAATCGAGTATAAAAGCATTCAAACTGAGCAAACAGAAGAAGAAACCCAAAAAACTGTACGTGTGGCTCGAGTCGATGGCGAAACTGATGAGGTAGATGATGAATCAGGACTAGAGTTTGAAATCAGTAAGCAAAACTATGTTTGTGCTATCTATGACGAAAATCCATGGATTGGACTTGTAGAGGATATTTCTGATGAGTATGGTGACTATTACATCAATTTCATGCATCCCACGGTCCTACTAAATATCTCAATTGGCCACTGGATGTGGACAGATGTTGGATTGAAGATTCAGACATTCTGTGTGTAACCGATCCACCATTGGTTGTCGGTTCTGGAATAAGAATTTGTTATAAAATTAGTGACCAAGATAGTGCTAAAATAACCAGTTTATGTAGAAATGGGCAAACCCTTAATATTTATCTATGATATCTTGTGACTTGAACATGGTTTCCTTCCCCTAGAGAAAACTATTATTTAGCAAACTTTTTAGCGAAACAAAAATTAATAATTGAGACTAAACTTATCTATCTTGGATAAAATTGTATTCAGAATTTTTTGTATGATTCTGTGTTAATATCATATTTTAATTTGCTTGTTTGTCGATAGTGATAATATTTTGTCTTGACAAAATGAATTACTGAATCAAAAATGTATGATTTTTTCATTTATTTCAAGTAGCAATTAGTCTTGAGTTATGGTGTCATGTTTTGGTTGCGATTTCTGTATTTGGTTGCGATGCCTTGAACTTTGGCAAGGCAGATTCATCGATGCAGGTCCGGACTTTTTGGTTGTTTTCTCGGTATTTCAAAAAAGTTGGATTTTACGTACGAATTCGTCTTTTTTGCAGACTAATTCCTACGTTTAAGGTTTTTGTTCTCGAGAAAAAAAAAAATCCCTGATGGAATTTTATTGAACTTGTGTTTAAAATCTTCTGAACGATGTATTCTAGTATGACAAAATAACTCGATGCAGTTTTGCCTTGTTTTCCGTCGGCAGCAACTGCGAAACAGGCCTGGACAAGTCCATTCATGTTTGAACGTAATCTAGCTAATATTGACTAAACTGACAAGCCTGGGCATGTCTATGACGTCATGATTTGGTTGCATTTTTACGACTTTGAACTTTGGCCGAAAATATCTCGAGAACAAAAATACTACCCCTCCAGTTTTTTTGATATGTTATAGTAGACAGTATGAACTTTAATTTTCATGCAAGGCCAGGTCAAGGTCACGAGGTCTTCAAGGTCAAGGTCAAATGTCATGTCCAAAAAAATCCACCCCTAACTTAACTAGATCGACGAACCGATGCTGGATTTGCATTCTATGGACAATTACCTTTCCAACGACACCAAAATAATCGAGATAGGGCAAGGGGTTGCTGAGATATGAGGATTTGAATTTTG
>JAXMNL010000073.1:143531-162705 GCA_035128595.1 Eptatretus atami | reverse complement strand
TGTTGCTTTTATCGTTCTTTTCTGGTAATTGATATATGTGCATTCTGTTGGACTGTATATGTCTGCTCCGTGTGTCGCGGAATAAATGTGCTTGCTTTGTGAACTGTTTTCCTGTTTCGCTTCGTCCTTTCTCTATTGACCCTCCATCTTGCTTCACGTAAAGGGTTCGTCGTGGGCTTAATACGCCCGATAAGTAACCGGAACCGTCGAGGCCGACGATAACACCGCTCGGTTATCCCGATAGCACGGAACGTACCGCTTAAGCGGTAATGTATTCATATATATATATATATATATATATATATGTATTCATATATATATATATATATATATATGTATATATATATATATATAATTTTATCATATATATATATATATGTATATATATATAATATATATATAATATATATATATATATATTATATATATATATATATATATAGTTACGGCTGTGGAAATTCGCAAACCACATTCAGCCCGTAGGTGAGATATCTCTAAGTACATGTGTAGTTAGCCCAAACCCGTTGTTTAAGGAATTTATGTGATTCATTCGGGCTGCGACGCTTTGAGATAGCCGTTTTTCTGTTCTATCTTTATTTTGACCAGCCACGTCCCACCGCCATCACACACAACCACCCAACCACACGCCAGCCATCGTCACCAACTGCAACCAGCCTCCAACCCTCAGACAACAACGCCAACAGCCACGACCTTTACCGTCACAACTCGCTCCCACATCATCGCATCATGCCATTCCCACACGGCACCATGACCATCCCGCACGCACCTGTGAACACTGAGCGTCGGGCTGTCCTGGGCTCGTTCAGCGATACGCACGCGAGCCCGAGTGCAAATAGCGGCCTTTCCGAGGGAAAATTCGGATCAGGAAGCTACAACCCACTCTGACCCAATTAGGAGGCGTCTATATATATATATGTATATTATATATGTATATGTATATTATATGTATATTATTTGTATATTATATGTATATGTATATCATATATATATTATATATATGTATATGTATATTATATATATATATATTCATTTTGATCAAAAAAAAAAAAATCATTGTGAACAAAAGCGAGAATTGGCATTTTTGCAATACATTTGCGTATGGCGAGGACGACTGCTGAGATGTGAGGGAGTTAGCGTCACCCACCGAAGCACGCCGGAATGGAAAGGTCGTCACTCCGGATAATCCTGAAGTTGACGGGTTGCTTAATGGACCGTGGAGCCAATATTTCGCGGGCGCGGCTTTAAGGAATCCTTTTTGTCTGATTCCAATTTACCTAATTAGCCGCATGGTCTCTGAGGAAGCCACACCTCTCGGCCGGCTTTGTCGACCGGAGTCATCACGTTACTCGACTCGGATCCGGCGTAAAGGCCCCCTGGACACCTTGACATTTTGCCAGCGTATGCCGACGTATGAAGAAATTTGTTAGAAACGCTGGCACAGAGAATAGTGCGAATACGTTCAGAGTAGTTTTGTATACGAGAGTTAAGAGCACGCTTGAAAAGCATACGCTGGCATACGCGTAGTATCGCGAGCTCGGTCGCTTTTGCTGCTCACTTTTTCGACGTATGCCAGCATATACCACACATTCCCGCATAGACGCTGGCCATTAAGTTCTAGGCACGTTATGCGATCGTCTGACACACGTCGACACACGTTACTTGAGTCCTTAAAGATTACCAGTCGAGGTAATGTTTAGCGTACCCGAAAACTATTTCTAAACCTATGAGTACGTTGCTTTGAACCTATGAGTAACGTATCTCGCAATGTCGTTTACGTATTTGAAACATCTTTCGGACGACCATCAAGAATTACTGAACGTGTTTCCTAAACTAGCTACCGTATAATGGCGTATTGGCTAGCGTTTATGGGAATTGGGTATATAATAATGGGGCTTCACAGGAAGGAACCGCGTCAGTGTTCCAGACTCCATGGTTTTTTTTTTCTTCTTCTTTCGGCTGTGGTGATGCTGACACTTTCGATTTCTAGTGCGGTTATAATACATTAATATAATGAATAGGCTGCCGTCAACGATTTAAATCATTAACCGCAAGCTAGAAATCGTAAGTTGTCAAACATCACCGTCAATGCCGAAAAAAAACAAAAAAAACCATGGACGTATGCACACTGAACGGGTTCGCTCCCTGTGAAGCCTTTTGATATACCAATTCCGCCTAACGCTGCCAATACCCATAAATAACGGTAGTGTAAATTTTTTTTTTTTTTGGTTAGAAACACGTTGCAGTAGTTCTGTGGTCGTCCGGAAGACGTCAAATACTCTATATACGTCAATATGCGTTTGGAGATCATACACAAGGTTGCAAGGCACGTTACTCATAGGTTAGAAATAAGTTCGGGTACGCTAGATCATTTACTCGACGTGTTCGCTTATGAGTAACTTACAAGTAACGTGTGTCGACGTGGTGTCATACGATCGCATAACGTGCCTACAACTTATGCCAGCGTATGGCGTAACGTGTGAGTCATACGCTGGCATACTCGAAAAAATTTTGAAGCATGTTTAAAATTTGTCGACGAGCTCGCGTACTAGACGTATGCCAGCGTGCTTCAGCGTGCTCTTAACGTATACAAAACTTACCCATAACGTATCGACGTTGTGCCAGCGTTTTAAGACAAATTTTTCATAACGTCGGCATATGCTGGCTAAATCGTCAAGGTGTGACAGAGCCTTTTAATCGTTGAGCGGCAGCCTATTAATAGGCTAGCGCCACGTGATGCGCGGCGATACGCTGGCCGGCGCTATGATAAGTTAGACTACGTTGCCATAGGTTGTGGAACGGCCGATAACACGCTAAAGGCATTGTGTATACAAGTTATGCTATAAAGTTATTCGAAACGTTCTGTGTACGTTACTAAATATGGTTATGCATACGTCCAACTCGTTATGCATATGCCCAAAATGAAAAACATCAATAGTTCATCGCAGCGTACGCCAGGCGTTTTACATACTTTTGATACGTTCCATACGCTGGCTAAAAGTCAAGGTGTAACAGGGGCCCTAACGCGAGGCGGGAATTACCAAAGTGCTGTGCCGGCCCAAATAACAACTTACGGCACAATCGCCTCTTATTCTCTAAGCCCGACCATACTGGGTCAATGGAAGAAAAACACAACAACGAACTGGAACATTAACAGTTATTTATTTACAAAGCGAATAGGAGGGAACACCAGAGCAGACTTAAATCACGAATATTAGATGTAGGCAAATGTATCAATCCCAATCAACATAAACGATTTCTACTTATTAGACTGTCGCACAGACAGACGACACACACCCCAAACAGAATGGACCCGTGGGTCTTTATTCGGTCCTTCAGCTCAGGATGGACGGCGAGCGAGGGTCAGAGTCCGGCCGGTACCTGGCCGCCTCGGGCGGTTTTACCGACTGCACTTGTGGAGCTCGGAGTCCGTGGGCGGGAACGGGGAATCCCCAGCTCGAGTGTGGCGCCCCAACCTACCCACCACGGTGGGGACTCGAACCCACGACCCTGAATCCAACGAGCCGCATGAAAATCCCCTGGCTGCCACGAACGACGAAATCGACCGACACAAGCATCACGAAACATCCTTCGGCCCATGAACCACCACCACCACCACGAGCAACCAACACAACCACTCGACCACCAAGGAACCCCGAAAAAGACGCACCGCTGAGAACAGCTCGCCACACTTCCTATTCCTCCCCACGCGGGTGGAGGGACTGCTCGAGTAACTCGCCTCCGGATTGGTCGGGGGGTGTCGGGCGATCGGTGTCCTCCCCTCATTGGACGAGGCGAACATTCCATACTGGCTGGGGCGGGGTGCAGCTCTGGGTGATCTCATCCCGCGATTGGACGAGGGAGATACATTCGATCTTGCTGGGGCGGAGTCAGCCCTGAGTGATCTCAACCCGCCTATGTCCGTGGCTCGGAGCATGTGCGTAATGGCGCTGAAGGAGTTGAGGGGATTTAAATGCGAGACTAACTAGAGAAGAAACTCGGCAGCGCACAGCATGAAATTCCATTAACAACTGGAGCGAATTCTACTATCACATATCTTAAGCGAAATAACTAAACTTTGTGGTCACTGTATGTGTGAATGTGAAATGTTCCAGATTCGTAAACACATGGACAAATGTGGACAATAATTTTTTTTCGAAAATTGTTCCGGCAGAGCAGACCAGTTTATTCATCTTACCTTAAGTCAACCCACTATAAAATAAAACACAAAAAAAGTATGTAGAGGTCATGTCAGGGCACCCTTTTAATTGGCTTCTCTCTCTTAATTTCTGACGCTGATGGATCCTGGACAGTTGAACCCTTTCATATCTTTTAATACGATTTGGACTTCAGCACTTCACAACCTTTCAAACCCTTTACTCGTTTATACTTTAAAAGATTCCTTTTTGCAGCTTTTGACCTTCATTTGCAATCAATTGACTTTTCATTTAGTAAATCCTTTCATTTATTTACCGCAGCATTTATTATAAACGAGTCCTGTATTTTTATAGAAATAATTTCTGTGACTTCGCCTTTCAAGGAAAATCAACACAGGAGGGAAGCTATGTTTGGCCTGTCAAGCCTGTGCACGTGGTTTGCTAACCTATGCTGTTCTGTCAAATGTTCTATCCTCTTTAAATGCTGATCGTCAAGTAAAGGAAGCACGTGTTCTTTTTTTAAAAGTCTTTTGGTAACATTCGACTCATTTGAATCGCTGACGCTCTGCAAACTCGGAAGGCGAAAGCTCCAAACCCTTATGTCATTGAGTCTGGGACTTGCTGATGACCAGTCATGTCTGTAATTGTGAGGTCTCGTCAAAGTGGAGTCTACCCCCAGCTTATGGTCAATAGAAGGCTCTTATTATAATGAGTAAATGTATAATATTATAATTCCAATGAGCGCTTATGAATGCTTGGTTAAGTTGGTAAAATAACCCAAGCGTTTTGGAAAAAAATTTTAAAAAAAAAAATAAAAAAAAAAAAAAAAAAAAAAAAAAAAAAAAAAAATAAAAAAAATATTGTTAATGTTAGACAGTATAATTTTTTTTGAGAAGCAAGCCGCAGGTATTGTGGATTGGAACGTGGGCGAAAGCCAAGAGCGCTCGCGTACATATCGCGCCACACGTCGACACACACCACACACACACAACACACACACAACACACAGCAACACACACACAGCACACACACACACACAGTGCACTGGAATAAATCCATAGCTGGCACAGCTACACAGCTGAGGTGAACAACAGTTGTGGTTCATTTGGGATTTAATCGCATGTTGGTCACACACATGACACAATGAACACGTTGCCTTTTTCCGAACAGATCTTTGGAAAATGGTTGGGTTGTTCCTCAGGGTTTGAATCAACACGGTGCCCCAACAGACTGTCACTGTGGGCAAAGGGTGGCTCAGTAGAAAAGGGGGCCTGTCGGCCAACACGTGTTGTGGTTGGTGGCTTACGCGTCAAGTGCTGTGATTCCCCCCAAAACTGGGAAACATTTTACATATATATTATAAGGATACTATTCATCACATATATTAATATATATATGGCACTGTTTTCCATTGACAGAGATTAGTTCCTAATTTGGATTTTTTTTTTGGTGTGTGGATCTGAGTAATGTTTTAAGGCTTTCTCCTGTGCAAGCATTTTCAAAGTTGGCTCCGGAAAAAGCCGAAAAAACCGCCCGTGATGTCAGTAATTTATCGTTCCCGCGGGTAAAAAAGGAGCACAAAAAGCTTTTTTTAATCCTTTTATTCCAAAACCTCATTTTCATCAGAAGATGGCTGCTGCACGCAGCCTGTTGCGTCACGTCTTTCCAAATTCAATCGCTCGAACCAGAAGAGCCTTGAGTTGGGACTTGGGAGGCGAAGCAACAGGTATTGTGGTCCGTCAACATCGGACCTTGCAAAAACGTTCCTCGCCACAGAATGGTGACCATGGTTGCAATGCCGCTCTTGTGTCTGTTCATTGGTGGGTTGGAAGGCAGGCGAAAAAGCTGTTGCAAGTGCTGTATTGTCTCAGTCGACCGCACTGATATCATCGAGTCTTTTATACACATAACACAGAAAATGCAAGGCTCAACCCCACTCAAACGGGGAAAGGTCTTAAAAATGCTGTTTACACAGAAAAAGCAAAGTCGGATTATACATTAGCATGTGGGTCCAGAACAATCTATATATTTAATACTGAAGGACCATTTTGTTCTCCTCCTAAGCGGTCGAGCGTCAACTTTTTTCTCTGGTAGCTGTGACCTGAGAAGTTTTGACACAGTGTAAGCGTAAAGTAGACACGTGCACAAATCAGGGGATCACAGGAGTAGTGTACAACCAAAAATGTCGTGTCAGGACGTTTGTAGGCTCATTAGGTAAGGCCATGGGAGTACATCGACTGGGATCCGGCTCTTACCGAGCCGCCACTGTTGTCATATTGGGCTCATGGAATCGGAAATCCGTCGTGACGGGTTTCGGCTAGTAATATATATTATACTAAAAGAGATAGAATGTACAAAGTGCATTTTGCGAAAGACCAGCCAGGCACCCCTTTTGTTTGTTTTCCATCCCGGTCGGTATACAAACGTGGAAGGCCATTCAAATTGGCGAGGTCGTCTGCACGCAGGTGGATTGTGCAGCCTGTTTATACACAGCTCTGGAGGCACATACAAACGGCATCTGTTCATGCAATATCATTTCATCTTTCTTTGGCTTGTGATCATTTTATATGAAGTACACCACTTGGATTTCTTGCTTAAGTTGTGCCACGATGTTTAGGGTTGTGGCAAGGAGTAAAGCTTAATGCGAAATATGCGAATACTGGCGGTGATACTGAGGTGAAGGTTTGTTAAATGTGAAGCGCTGAAAAGAGAATATTGCATACAGGTGGTGTGTTGTGTGTGTCTATATATTATATACAATATTAAATATGTACTGTATGTATATTGTTTGCGATCTGTAAACCCATTATCTGCACCTGCATCATTCAGGTCCCTTTAGCTGAGCTTAATCTCGGTAAGTGCGCAGTTACTATTAGATAGCTTTTCCTTATTTATACTTTAATGGTCATAAATGCGCCGTGATTCTTAATAGTTGGGGTCGATCAGAACACAAGAAGAACGACTCCTCCTTGCACCCTATGCAAGGACGTAACAACTCATCCCTCCAACCCGCGTTGTGCGGGGGCCAGGGCATGAGCCACGCGAGGGGAGGGGCGTAGAGATAAGAAAGGGAACCCTGCTTGGTTCGGGTGGTTGTTCATCGAAGGAGGGGGTTGTGGCTGTTGTGTCGTGATTGTCGAGAGTTGTTCAAGGGAGAGTCGGATGCTGGTTGTGTGGTTCATCGGAGGAAGCTGTTGATCGGAGAGTTGTTCTCGGAGAGTTGGTTTCGGGTTTCGTGGTTCTCTTCGGCCTGGTGTCGAGGAGTGTCGGCCTGGTTCAAGGGTGGTCGAGTTGGTTCGAAGGTTGTTCTGCTGGTGCTTCTCGATTGGCTTGCATCGTGGTTCAAAGGTCGTGCTGGTTCTGAGATGTTCTCGTGGTCGCCTTGTTCTGTCGTGCCTCAATCTTGGTTCGGTCTGGCTCTAACTTGGAGAGCGAACGCACTTCGGGAAGGCTCGGTGTTTCGTCTCACCAGCACGTTGGCCGAAGCGCGAGGGGATCCCTGAAGCCGGAAGGCCCTAGGACGCTCCTACAGTCGACGGTCCTTTAGTTGGCCCTAGCAGAAGTTAGACCATCTGCGATATCTTTGAGCCGGTGGGTGCATCGTTGCGAACCAAATCGAGTATAAAAGCATTCAAACTGAGCAAACAAGAAGAAGAACACAAAACTGTAACGTGTGGCTCGAGTCGATGGCGAAACTGATGAGGTAGATGATGAATCAGGACTAGAGTTTGAAATCAGTAAGCAAAACTATGTTTGTGGCTATCTATGACGAAAATCCATGGATTGGACTTGTAGAGGATATTTCTGATGAGTATGGTGACTATACATCAATTTCATGCATCCCCCACGGTCCTACTAAATATCTCAATTGGCCACTGGATGTGGACAGATGTTGGATTGAAGATTCAGAACATATCTGTGTGTAACCGATCCACCATTGGTTGTCGTTCTGGAATAAGAATTTGTTATAAATTAGTGACCAAGATAGTGCTAAAATAACCAGTTTATGTAGAAAGTGGCAAAACCCATAATATTTATCTATGAATATCTTGTGACTTGAACATGGTTTCCTTCCCCTAGAGAAACTATTATTTAGCAAACTTTTTAAGCGAAACAAAAATTAAAAATTGAGACTAAACTTATCTATCTTTGGATAAAATGTATATGAATTTTTTGTATGATTCTGTGTTATATTCATATTTTTAATTTGCTTGTGTCGATAGTGATAATATTTTGTCTTGACAAAATGAATTACTGAATCAAAATGTATGATTTTTTCATTTATTTCAGTAGCAATTAGTCTTGAGGTTATGGTGTCATGTTTTGGTGCGATTTCTGTATTTGGTTGCGATGCCTGAACTTTGGCAAGGCAGATTCATCGATGCAGGTCCGGACTTTTTGGTTGTTTCTCGGTATTCTCAAAAAAGTTGGATTTTACGTACGAATTCGTCTTTTTTGCAGACTAATTCCTACGTTTTAAGGTTTTGTTCTCGAGAAAAAAAAAATCCCTGATGGAATTTATGAACTTGTGTTAAAATCTCTGAACGATGTATTCTAAGTATGACAAGAATAACTCGATGCAGTTTTGCCTTGTTTTCCGTCGGCAGCACTGAGCGAAACAGGCCTGGACAAGTCCATTCATGTTTGAACGTAATCTAGCTATATTGACTAAACTGACAAGCCTGGGCATGTCTATGACGTATGATTGGTTGATTTTTACGACCTTTGAACTTTGGCCGAAATATCTCGAGAACAAAAAATACTACCCTCCAGTTTTTGATATGTTATAGTAGACAGTATGAACTTTAATTTCATGCAAGGCCAGGTCAGGTCAACGAGGTCTTCAAGTCAAGGTCAAATGTCATGTCCAAAAAAATCCACCCCTACTTAACTAGATCTGACGAACCGATGGCTGGATTTGCATTCTAGACAATTCCTTTCCACGACACCAAAATAATCGAGATAGGGGCAAGGGGTTGCTGAGATATGAGGATTTGAATTTTGGGGAAACGCGACATTAGTCGAAAAGGTCAAAAGTTCTCAAGGTCATATCTCGCAACCCCTAGTCTGATATACTAAAATTTTGTATGTGAACATAAGACTATCATATATAACATACATGCCAAAAATTAGCCAAATCTGAGGGGGTCGGGTTACAAATTATTTTTTTCTGGGTGAATTTGAGGTGGGAATGACCCAGTAGAGAATGGAACATACCGCTGCACCACGCCAATAGGTTGATCAATCAGGTTCTCCAACGAAGGTTTTTATTCAAGCCATGACACGGCCGCCATTCCATACATGGATAATGCCCCACGCGGCATGCGTGGAGCCATACATGGTAAAAATCACAACAACAACATTATGCGTAATAGTTAGATCAATGTCACATTATCTGACATACCTCCAATAGTTCAACTTTCCAATTGACAGAGACATATAGGCATTGATACATGAACTCAAAACAACATGGGCTTGGAACCCAGAAACATGAGGGCTGAGGAGAGAACCGAAACTAAATCATACTAAAGTTGACATGAAAAAGACCCTTGAAACCACATTATACTTTGTTCCATCGATGCCTGACATATTTATGCCTTGTTGCATCTTTATGCTGTTCTGTTATTGCATATGGCAGCATGCTGCTGGGTAGCTATAATTTCTTGGAGCACCTGCTGTGCCACTGATGCTGTGCCCCTCTACCACAACACTGGTACTCATTTTGCTGACCTCGGAAGGATGACGGGTTGTCAACCCCACTGGTGCTAATTCAGCAGCCCAACGGGCTCAAACTCAGGATCCTTGGATCCTAAGCCAGCCACCCCTAACCACTAAGCTAACATCAGGCTTGCTCTTTATGCAGGACTCAAAAGTCGAGTTGCCGTGCTGAGTCCGTAAAGACAGCAATATTTCCTGATTACGTATGTTCACAAAACTTAGAGTTGCGATGCGGTCTTCTGCTCGACAAGAACGCGAAACAGGAAGTGCATCAGAAAATAAATCAAGATATCAGTTGATGATTAAATTTTACTTTACCAGGTGCATGTACAAGAAAAGGAAAATATATCAAATAATGAAGCTATGTTTAACAACCACGAACTGGCAAATACAATTATGCGAAGTCGTCATTTGCACTCCCCACGTGCTGTCGTGCTTCCCTTTGTTATTTGTCACTGTTTTTCCTTAATCCCCATTTGTCTGTTGACCCAATGCCCTCCTTGTCATTGTGCTCTTGCAATGATCCTTGCTTGATACCTGTGAATAAAAGTAAAATGTGAAGCGATGAACGTTTTCGAAACTTCAGTTGACTGAAAGAAAATGGACCATTGAGATGGTAAATACATTCAGGGAGGTTGGGTGGTGTGGAGGAGGAGAGGGAAGTGTTTGGAGTTTATTACATAGTTTAACTATCTCAGGTAATGCCATCAATTCCTGAATTATACCTGTGCAGGTGTTGAGTTGCCTGGTGTTGGCTTCATGGTTAGGGTGGTGGGTTTGGATCCTATGATCCTGAGTTTAAATCACTGGTTGTTGAATTAATACCAGGTGGGTTAACCTCGCCTGTCATCCTTCCGAGGTCGGCAAAATGAGTGCCAGCATGCTGGTATGCTGTTTCGGAGTGGCGACCTGTCCAGATTGTGCCAATAGCCCAGGAGACTGCTGAGGCAGCACCAATGCTCTGAATCGAGTATGATCACAGTGGATGGATGGATGGAGGTGGAAGTTGTTTCCAGTTGTGTATTTATATATATATATATATATAATATATATATATAATATAAATATATATATTGTGCGGAAATGGGCCCTTAGTGTGTTGTTAAATATAGGATTATCCCAGATCCCCCATTAAATGCATGTTTGGCCAGGTTGTTTGGTAAATGGAAGTGACATGTGTGTCAGGAGGTGTCAGAGGCTGTTCACGTTGGTACATTGGTGGTGGACCGAGAGGTTCTTCTTCTTCCTTCCTCTCTCCGGACAATAGTCCGCCGCCCAGCGCTGAGAGGGGGAGTGGCCTCGAGAAGAAAGTAAACTGAAGGAGGAGCCAGTCGTTTTGAGGCGAGCGAGTGAAAGGAAATGACTGCAGGAGCGCCGGGGAGGCGTGGTGAAAACTGAGCGCCGGGTGTGGCGCGATCGGCTGAATAGGCTGGCTGTGTGTGAGTCAGAAGTCGGCTTTGAGGCGAGCGAGGGCGAAAAGAGAAGTGAAACTGAAGAAGTAAAACTGCAGTGGGGCTTCGAGGCGAGCGAGCAAAGGAAAGGCAGTTTGAATCTGCCGGGAGAGAAGCTGAACCTGAGCGCGACGAGTCTGCGATCGGCAGTGGTGAAACTGAGCGCGAGGTGGGGTGCGATCGGCTTTCGTGAGGAGCACATCGACAGGTTCATCCGGAGTCCAGTGCGGAGCCTTTGACTGTCCCTACTACACCTCACAGCTCGATGAGTCTTGGAATCCCATGGACACAGCCTGCGGAGCCCAACACCCCGATTTGGCCTGGTTCTGGTGAACAGCCCAGGCCTGGACTTGTATACTGGCCTTGTGAGAAACCAGCTGAAACCCACCATCGACCTGACGGTCTGGTGCAGTCGACCTTGCGGGGGTCTGAAGCGCCGAGGTTGCGTGCATGAGGGCTGCGACACATGGACGAGCAACCATTTTGCCAGCGGCGTGGTTGAGCTTGGGCGCTCGAATCCGTAGACATCAGCTTGTCACGAGCCACATTCGTGCCTTTGACATTTCCTCTCTTCCATGAAAAACGTCACCAAGTACTCTGTGTCTTGTCTGCATGCTGTCCATTCTTGTCTGCATGTGTTTAAGGCTTATTCATGAGGGTCCCCCTCGAAACCCGTAATCCGTAGCTCCTATTAAGAACGGGTTATAGATTTATTATGACATTGTCGTGAATGCTTTGCTTGTGTCGTGTTCCCCGATGTCCCCAATAAATCTGGCTGATTCGTATGAAGTTGCCGCTTTGAATTAATTCTTGCCAACACCGAGGAACGATCCGCTCGATTTGGATATAAAATACCAAAATGGTTTACAGACTGGCAGAATTCGCTTGTTTGTATCTGACAAAACCAGTCTGTAACCGGGGTCTATTTCTCCAACTGGTAAGGTCCAGGGGTACGTTGGTATCGCGATTCGAGACGCGTGACCCAGGCCTGTGCCGAACCAGCCGGCGTTGTAACCCCGGAGACGGCGGTGGTTAGGTGGCGCCAAACCTGTAACATTTGGCTGTCGAGAGTAGGGTGCGAAAACCCAAACTGGTTACGGAACAGTGATTGACCGCCATCGTCAGAACCCCCCCCACCCCGAACCTTAAATATATATATATATATAATATATAATAGTCATCCCCCATTTATTGTGGGGGTTATGTTCCAACCCCCCCGCGAGAAGTGAAAAATCCGCGATGAATGGATGCCTCCCAAAAAAATCGACTCGTCTGGTCTGGTCGGCTTGGCAATGATCGGGTTCCGAGGTGGCAGAGATCGACTCGTCTGGTCTGGCCTGCTTGGCAATGATCGGTTCGAGGTTGCCAGAGATCGACTCGTCTGGTCTGGCCGGCTTGGCAATGATCGGGTTTGAGGTGCTGGAGATCGACTCGTCTGGTCTGGTCGGCTTTGCAATGATCGGGTTCAAGGTGCCGAGATCGACCTCGTCTGGTCTGGTCGGCTTGGCAATGATCGGGTTCGAGGTGCCGGAGATCGACTCGTCTGGTCTGGTCGGCTTGACAATGATCGGGTTCGAGGTGCCGGAGATCGATCGTCTGGTCTGGTCGGCTTGGCAAGATCGGGTTCGAGGTGCCGGAGATCGACTTGTCTGGTCTGGTCGGTTTGGCTGTGGCTCGTCCAACCGCAGCAAACCTTTTTCCTTCCCGAAGCATATATCAAGCACTTTAACCTTCTCCGGAGCGTCAGACCTTCCTTTGGCGCTTCGGTTCCTTGCCAGAAGCCTTAGAAGTGCAGGGCGTTTGGGGCGCATCGTAGGGCTTGGGAGAAAAAATGTAGAAAATATTCGAAGTTACAAGCTAAACTTTGTCTCGTTGCGTTGTGTGACTCGTCGAGCACCACGTGTTATAATTTATTGCTTAAATAATTTATATTTTATATATTATTACCGCGATATACCGGGGGAATCTGCATCAAATTAGTTAGGTTCCAAGGGAAAACCCGTGATGAACCGGGGGCGCGATAGGTGAACTGCGATATAGCGGGGGATTACTGTATATGTACATATATACACGACCGGTCAAAGGTTTAGAACACCCCCATTTTACAGTTTTTACTGAAATTTAAGCAGTTCAAGTCCAGTGAATAACATGAAGTGGTACAAAGCTAAGCGGTAAACTGCCAGAGGTAAAAAGGAAGTTTTGGTTACCAAAAACTGAAAAATAATGTAAATATCAGAGTTGTTAAAAAAGGCCCTTTTCAGGGAACAAGTAATGGGTGAGCAACTGCAGCTGTCTGCAGCAATGGAAGTAAATCAAGCCTTGAAAGGTGATGCAAACAATTCCCTCAGGTGTCCCAACTTTTGTTGATTATTTACAAACCCTCTGTCTGTGTAAAAGCAGTGTGGAACAGACTGTGTTGCTACACCCTCTGAAGCATTACTTGAACAATATTGCACTGCAGGAAGTAGTATATTGCTATCATTATGGCGAAAAAAGACGATTAAACAAGGAAGACAGACATACCATTATAACCCTTGAAAGTGTAGGTCTTTTCTTTAGAGAAAATTGCAAATGAAAAGCAAGGTGTCAGTGAGTACCGTTCCTACACCATCAAAAGGCACTTGGAAACTGGAGGAAACTTTGACAGGATGAGTTCTTGCAGACCCAAGCCACAACACAATCAGAAGACAAGTTTCTGAGAGTCAACAGCTTGCGTGATAGGCGGCTCACAGACACAGCTTCAAGCACAGCTTAACACTGGTCGAAGTAAGGAAATCTCTCAGTTTCAACTGTGACGAGAAGACTGCGAGCTGCAGGTTTGACAGGTCGAGTGGCAGTAAGAAAGCCATGGCTAAGACTGCAAAATAAGAAAAAAGAGGCTTTCCTGGGCCATGAATCACCCACCGCCAGTGGACTACTGAAAACTGGAAGAAGGTCTCATGGACCGATGAATCAAAATTTGAAATCTTCGGTTCATCACGCATGATTTTTGTACGCCGTCGAGTAGGCGAAAGGATGGTTCCTCATGTGTTGACACCAACTGTCAAACATGGAGGAGGAACGTGATGATCTGGGGCTCTTTTGCTGCAATCAGTCGGCGACTTGCAAAGAGTGACTGGCACCCTGAACCAAAAGGGCTACCACAGCATTTTGCAGCGCCATGCAATACACTCTGGTCGACGCCGAGTTGGTCAGTGGTTCATCCGACAGCAAGATAACGACCCAAAATATACCTCCAGGCTCTGTCAGAACTACCTGAGAATAAGAGAACAAGACGGTAAACTTCATAATCATGGAATGGCCAGCACAGTCTCCAGACTTAAACCCATCGGCTGGTTTGGGATGAATTGGACAGAAGGGTAAAACAAAGCACCTACAAGTGCAACACATTTGTGGGAACTTCTGCAAGTGTTGGGAAGAACTTTCCAAACAATATTTGATTTCCATTGTCGAAAGAATGCACGAGTATGTTCGGCTGTTATATCTGCAAAAGGTGGCTACTTTGATGAGTCAAAAATTTATATTAAATTTTGTTCAACAAAACATTTCCATGATTTATTTTTTATCTGCATTTGTTTAATTGTTCAATGCTTTAATTTCAGAGTACATCGAAACATTCGACTGCTTAAATTCCAGGAAAAACTGGAAAAATGGGGGTGTTCTAAAACCCTTGACCTATATATATATATATATATATATATATATATATGTATATATGTATATATATATATATTTGTATCTGTATATTTTATATATATGTATATTTATATACAGTATATGTATAGTGTTACGGATGTGGAAATTCGCATTACACCATTCAGGTCCCGTAGGTGAGGTATCTTTAAGTACATGTATAGTTAGCCCCAAACCCGTTGTTTAGAGGGAATTTATGTGATTCATTCGGGCTGCGACGCTTTGAGATAGCCGTTTTTCTGTTCTATCTTTATTTTGAACCAACCACGCTCCAACCGTCAGACAACAACAACAACGCCAACAGCCACGACCTACCTTCACAACTCGCTCCCACAAACATCGCATCACCGCCATTCCAAACGGCACCATGGCCATCAGCCACCGCCGAAAACCCTCCACCACCTTCACCTCTCTCCTTCTACGGCCATTCCCGCACCACCTGTGGGCACTGAGCGTCGGGCTGTCTTGGGCCCGTTCAGCGATACGCACCGAGCCGCGAGTGCAAATAGCGGCCTTTCCGAGGAGAATTCGGATCAGGAATGCTACACGCCCACTTCTGATCCATCCAATTATGAAGCGCGGGGCGGCTTGGCCCGCCTCCAGGCACGTCTGAGTGAAATCGGAATATGCAAATTTGTGGATCAGGGGAGATTCACGCCCCTTTTCCTCCGTCCAATCGGCGAGGTAGCTCCGCCCGCTGAGTCGTCCTGATCCGGAAATTTGCATATGGTTTGCTCCTGCCAGCCTATAAGAAGGCGAGCGCAGGAGTTTTTTTGGGTTGGAGAGGGAGTCGAGTCGGGTGGCGAAGTCATCGGTGTGGCAAGGGGTTGGTTTTCTCTGCAGTCGGCTGAGGAGAATTGGGGAAGGAGGCCAAGGAGCTCGGGTCCGAGGCGCGGAAGACGGCGGTCGGGGAACTAGGTCGCGGTGGAATCGCTCGTCGCGGGACCCAAGCAAGCCATCTATACTCCTTTCTCAGAGCATCAACAATTCCCCTTTCCCCGCGCTGGAGAGAGTGCAACAAGGGGGCCCCGTTCCCACCCTACTCCAAGCGGTGCCAACGAAACCCGCGAAGGAGCACGAAGTCGTGGCACCGCCGCGCAGCGACATTTGCGGCTCGTTAAGAGGACGCGGGTAGGACCCCTCCGGTCTCGCGGACCTGGCCGCTCCTGCAGGTCCCGCGCAAATATTGGCCTACAGGCCCGTCTGACCCTTGTCTATGAGGGTGGCTTCTTTCCTTTGTTTTTGAGTAAATGTGTGTTGGCGCCGTCTCCAAAGTAGAACTGTATAAGTGTTGCCGTGTGTGCGCGTAGTCGGTAGTAGATCTGCATTGTGCTTTTATCGTTCTTTTCTGGTAATTGATATATGTGCATTCTGTTGGACTGTATATGTCTGCTCCGTGTGTCGCGGAATAAATGTGCTTGCTTTGTGAACTGTTTTCCTGTTTCGCTTCGTCCTTTCTCTATTGACCCTCCATCTTGCTTCACGTAAAGGGTTCGTCGTGGGCTTAATACGCCCGATAAGTAACCGGAACCGTCGAGCCGACGATAACACCGCTCGGTTATCCCGATAGCACGGAACGTACCGCTTAAGCGGTTCGTGTCGGAGTCGACCTGCGGCGAGGTGCGATCGCCCGGTTTACCATCCGCGTGGGTACTTAGGTAGGTCGAGTTTGGCGAACAACCCTATCCCACGCGGGTGGCCGATTGGCCACGATCGTGGTGAGGCCGAAAGGCCCACCCGTGACTAGATCCGGCGTTAGTCCGAGAGGGTCACGACTGAATTGTCCGTCGGTGGGCGAGGCGGCCGCTTTTGGCTGCACGCGGTCGTTCGCACGCCGGCGGGTGCGAATTCGCAAACATATTATATCTATATATATATATGTATATTAATATGTATATGTATATTATATGTATATTATTTGTATATTATATGTATATGATATCATATATATATTATATATAGTATATGTATATTATATATATATATATATTATATATAATATATAATGTATATGTGTATTACACTCGAACACCAAAATTTTTTCTGGAGATGTTAAAGTGATTTAGACTAATTTGGGTACGCTGATTTCAAAAATCATAACCGTTTTGCTGTATCACGTCAGGATTTTCAGTAACAGAAATATTCCCATTGCCTAGAAGTCAGGATTTCAATGAAATTTACAAAAATTCATTTATTCATTTATTCATCATGAATGCTTCAAAATTATAGAAATTACAGAAAAACTCCACTAGAATGTAATTAAAAATGCTTTAGGCATTGCTTTGCGTTTGTGCTGCTCTGTGTCAGTTTCACGATGCAGGAACCAGCAGAAATCGCCCATCATGTTCGGGTTGTGCCGCCCTTGGTAACGCGTCTCCATGAGTGAAATCTCTTGGTGGAATCGCTCGCCGTGCTCGTCCGAGACTGCTCCCAAGTTGTCAGGGAAGAAGTTCAGGTGCTGGTGTAGGAAATGGATTTTCAGGGACATCCTGGAGCCAAGTTTCCTGAAGGACTCCAGCAGCTGCTGCACTATTTCTTCATAGTTGTCTGCGCGCTCGTTCCCCAGAGTGTCACGTCACTAGCTTTGAAGCTCCTCCACGCTGCCAGCTCTTTGGGGTTTAGAGTTGTCGGAAAAGTTTCGTCCTTCATAATCTGTCGGATTTGCGGTCCAACAAAGACACCAGCCTTGATCTTGGCCT
The DNA here is from genome assembly GCA_035128595.1 of Eptatretus atami. Classification (NCBI taxonomy): domain Eukaryota; kingdom Metazoa; phylum Chordata; class Myxini; order Myxiniformes; family Myxinidae; genus Eptatretus; species Eptatretus atami. Next base: position 144,969 of record JAXMNL010000073.1, on the reverse strand, counting down.
CCGACAAGGTGTTGCCAAACTTTTCCTTGAGGTATAAAAACCCACGCCCATTCAGATCCATTGCCCGTACAAAACTTTCATCAAGCCGAGCTTTATGTGGAGTGGTGGAAGGAAAACCTTGGCTGGGTCGACAAGGGCGACATGCTTCACGTTGTGTCGACCAGGTACATGCTCTTTTCGCTCTTCCCAATCTTTCTTCGTCCAGTGATTCTTGTCGTCTCTGCTATCCCAGAAGACAAAGGAAGCACATGTATTTCGTGTAGCCTGACTGCAGCCCTAACAACAGCGCCACAATTTCAAGTCTCCGCAGATGTACCAGTTGAAGTCATTGTACTTGATGGAATCAAGCAGCTGCCGCATAGTCTCATAGGTCTCTGTCATGCCGAACGCGTGAGCCAGTGGGACTGATGGTTTCTCGTTGCCATTGTGGAGCAAAACAGCCTTCAAGCTGTTCTTCCCCGAGTCGATGAAGAGGCGCCAGTCTGCAGGATCGTGATCACACCCAAGTTCTTTCAACAGACCGTTGATGTCACTGCAGAATGTCATCGTGTCTTCCATCTCAAAGAACCAGCCATGTCTCTGTGACATGCTCTGAACAAGGATATCTTGGTGTTAGGTTCAAGTAGATTCCACTGCTGCAGCCTTGATCCAAGCAGCTCTGCCTTCGCCTTTGACAGCGAGAGATCTCTTAACAAGATCATTTAAGTCTCCCTGGTTCAGAAGGTGTGATCTTGAGTGTCGGGTTCAAAAGGTTCATCATCACCATCCTCTTCACCACTGCTTACAGCTATGTTCTGATCAGCTGGAGGTGTTGGAACGGGGTTCTCGTCATCATGAGGCACAGGTTTACGAGCAGAGACGCAGTCAGCGTACTTGATGTGACCTTTATTCTTCTTGTTGAAGCCGGCGATGCTTGTGCAGCAGAAATAACAATCATCATGATGATTCTGCGGCTCACGCATATCATGGGCACCGCAAATGGCATGCTCGCGCGGCTTGCCCACCAACCACTGAGTCAAGGTTGTGTGACAGCTTGTGCAGCAGATGTGTGGTGCCCAGCTCTGTTCTTGGTCCCCCACCTTACACCCGAAGTAGTGAAAGTAGGCGGCCTCATTTTCACTGCTGTAGATATACTTCGCTGTTGATCTTTTTTGGTATACCGACCACAGACATAACAGAATTGTCAGGATGATTGGTACAGGAACGCCTACTCATCTTTATCTGAAAGAAAGAAATATAACACAAGTTAACAACAATTGTACGAAATAGACATGTTAAAGACATATGTAAATTTCATTGAAATCCTGACTTCTAGGCAATGGGAATATTTCTGTTCCTGAAAATCCTGACGTGATACAGCAAAACGGTTATGATTTTTGAAATCAGCGTACCCAAATTAGTCTTAATCACTTTACACATCTCCAGTAAAAAAAATTTT
>JAXMNL010000073.1:122258-133251 GCA_035128595.1 Eptatretus atami | reverse complement strand
TTGTCGAGAAACGGCGGTCGCAGACACACATACAGACAGACACACAGAGATTGCTGGAATTATAGATAGAATAGTACGTGCCCGGAAAAAAAATAATAATAATAAAAAAAAAATCATAAATAAATATTCAAACCGCGAGCAAGAAACAACAAGCACACAGGCCGTTTCTTCGCTCTCACATGCCCAGACGTGCGTGACCCGGAAGTTCGCATATTATTCGCAGTTACAATTATTCGCAATTTCGTTTTAATACCCAATTAATCAATTAGCGCCAAAGTATTTTACCTTTTCGCAATGTCGTGGCAAGGAAAAACAAAAAGAGAAGAGAAGAAGAAAAAAAAAATTACTGTCCTGTTCAGAGCACACCATTCACTCTGATATACCAGAATTTCAGCACCGTCTAAGAAAACGATCAAACTTGCGGCTGTGTATTATCTATAATCGCAAAAGAATCGAAAATAATTGAATACAACGAACGAAGCACACTTTCCCGAACCCGTACGGTGTAACCCGTAATGGGGGACGCAGCTGAGGCTTTTCCCCATTCGGCATGCCACGATACAATGTGTCGTGTCATGGTGGAAATAAAGGCCAAATTGGAAGTCACTGTCCGATTAATATCAACCTTGAAAAGACATCTCGTCCCAGCACATATACCTGGCAAGTGCAATTAGATCGACCAGCGGTGTCGGAGAAAACACGGTCACTAGACAAATAACACACACACACACACACAGACACAACAGACACCAGACCACACGACACAACAACCACAGACCACAGAACACACAGACACACAACAGCCCAACAGACACACACATGCTGGAAGATAGATAGATATTCCTCCACCCCAAAGGTGGAAGAGTTGTTTCACCCCTGTCTGTCTGCGTCGTTGCCTGTCGGAACAGATGTATCAAAACGTTGTGGATGGATTCGAGAAAATTTGCTGGATGGTTGGGTGGTGACAAGGACAATTGAATATATTTGGTAATACCAGATCCAAAACATGCTAGAATCAAAAAAATATTCTCACCATTGAAAATAGGGCCAAAACGATACGATAAAGCACAACATCAAAAAGGTATGGACGATTGCCAAAACTGTGACAGTTGGGTGTGTGAGTAGATGAATTTTCATTGTGAAGATCCAAATCGGACTGAAATAATCTCTTAAGTAAATCTTCAGCAGAGAATGGGCCAAAACAATAAATTATAGCATATATTTCAAAAGGTTTGGACAATTTATGACAAAAAGCTACGTGGATCTTGCTGGGACAAGAACCAACCAATCAAATTTGGTTTAGGTATGGATCCAGATCTGGCCTTTCAGTGGGATACGATATGTAAACTCTACCTGCGGGGTATGTCTCCACCATTGGTTCTAGTTACCCCAATGGACTTGTCCAAACGGGGCTGATTGGTCTTGTCTCCGCTCGCCATATCTCGACAAGTATGGCCGATTTGTCTCGACATGTATGCTACAACTACAAACATATGGTAATACGGTGCACATCAATTTGTTTGTGATCAATGAAGATGCCGACTGCGCCATTCAGTGTAAAAACCAATGTTGAACACGCCTCAACCATTCTCAGACAAGCATTTACCGTCCCATTCAACCTGACACAAAAGAATGGCTACATAATTGCCAAGTTATTTTTTCGAGATCAGATCCAAGATGGCCGACTGCGGCATGTTACTTAAATGGTCCAACTATTTATGAAACAGCATGTAATTTGTTCAAACCTGGAACAGCACAGTAATACCGATGCAAACACTTGCTCTCACTTATTTGTGAATCGATCAAAGATGGCCGATGTGTAAACCTGGCGACCGTTTTAGTTTGATGAAAAAACGCATAGAACACGTCCAACCATTCCGACGCATTTACCAAATGTGTTTAAACTGCACACAATAAGAAATGAAGGTTACAATGCATCACTTTTTTTCGAGATTAGATCCAAGATGGCCACTGGCGGCCATTTTGGTTACTGTACACAATTTGCCAATCAATGCAATCTTACATGCACATGAACACTAAGTCATTGCACTTGCACTAAATCGCAATTCAATTGGTTTCAGTGTGCACATATAAACTAAGGTGGCCATCACAGAGATACTTTAATATGGTCTAGCCTTTAACTCCGCAAGAAAAAAAAAAAAACACGGCTATAATATTCTAATTCTTTCCCATTGTTATGCTTACAATGCAGTGTATTAATTATCGATTCAACGAAATCTCATGTTGTGGTTAATTATGCTTATACGGAATCAAGACCGGAAGAGCAAGGGACAGAGATAAAAAGAATTCCAACTTACAGTAGGTGGAAGCACAATCAGACACAACAGCAAGGACAAGAATGAAAAGAACAGAGAAGGAGGAAAGTTGTTAATCCGAAGTATATATGTTAGGTAGGTAGTGGGTAGAAAGGATTGTGGGTAATGAGGAGGAACACACAATGTGGTCTAATATAATGGTTTTGACGCTCAGAGGTCCAACAATCATTGCCATTTGTGCTAAAAAATTTCAACTATTGTTTTGTTTACGTGTCAAATCATCTCACCCATGGACCAAAATTAGAGTAAAGAAGCTCCCTTCACCCTTGACCATCCACGGCCAGGCTTATTTTGGTAAAAGACAAAAGCATTTCCTTAATAATATAATACATTTGGATTTGAAATAAAAAGTGCCATTTATGTCCGATGTGATACTGTAATATTGTGCCATAATTTGAATCCTTTCAAAAAGTAAGAAGAATGCGAAGAGGAAAGAAAGGAAATAATTGAAAGCAAGGTGAGAACAACAGGGAAAAGGAAGGCTAAACAATTAAAACTGCATTAGCAAACATGTATCCAGTATAGACTGCATTATTATTGTTCAATTAGCAAAAGACCAGGAGGGTAGCAATCATGATGAGAGCCCAGCTGCCTTTGATCAGTGTCCTTGCTGGTTATCGGAAGAATTTAGATGTGTCAAGTGGTAATTTCGATCTCCAAAGGACACGAGGTCAACAAATGCTGGCAAGTCAAGTCCTTTTTTTAAGCATCAATCCAAGGGACACAACACACATTAATGATCCCCTGCCTTAAACACCAGGATGACAGTTATAGCTGATCGGCTCGAACCAGGGCCTGACAGTTGAGAGTATGTCATAACATCAGGCCATCCTGTCACCCTATCGACTACTGAGCAATGGTAAATCCCCGACTTGAACTTGTTGTAACAGTTTCTCATTCTTCTGGGCCAAGTCTGCTCTGAAATGATTTATCGACAAAGATAGTTATAAAAGCATTCAAGGATGTGAACACAAAGCTCATAGAAATAATAATAAATACGAACGGCACTCGTCAAGCACAACCCTGCCAGGTGAACAGTTTACATTTTGTACCCAAGAAGCCAGTCGGATCGCGACCTGAACCAAAATCTAATCGGCTTGTCTTGTCACCTACACTCATTCCACGAGTTTTTCAGAACTCGTCCATAACTTTGAAATATCCTGCTATATGTGTTTTGGCCCTATCTCTCAATATGAAGAACACTTACTTAAAAAACATATCCGATCGGTTCACCAAAATTACGATTCAGTCCCTGCACAACACCAACCTGTCCACAAAGTTCGTCCGAAGCATCTTAACTTTTTGAGATATCCTGCCCTCACAGATAAACACGACAGACAGGGTGAAGAAAACCTCACCAACTTCGTGTGAGGTCACACACGCTGAGTCATTAAAATGTCAAAACGCACCAGCCATATAGAATGCATTCGATTGAGAAATGAACGATATATTATTTAATAGTCTGTGCACACTCACCACTTCTCACACCACTGCCATACCACTGATTATACCAACCTCTCCACCTTCAGGAATAGGCGAGATACTTGTACTAAACTCAGGGCGCAAAGATCATTGAGCTCATAAACCAGAAATCTTTTCAAGACTAACCAAAGAATATCTCAAAAAGATATATTAAGGATAAACGAGGTGATTTTTCACTTTAATAATTTATTAAATACAAGTAAGTTTGGAGTGGACGTGGCTTTTCCGATGGTAATTCTCTGTGATAGCACAATCACAAGGGACCGCCATGGCCACTCATTTCAGCAACTCAGTTTCTCTAATAGGGTCATTTCCAAAGTAATATATATAAATAGGATTGGTTTCTGTTTGAGGAGCAAATGCCAATTCCAAGAAAGCGACAAGTAAGCACAGGTGCTTTAATCCCATAAGAGCAAACTCAAAGACTTACAGTTTGTCCAACTGCCCGCAACGCGTAAATCCATAACCAAACGAGCTGTTATGGGGCATCTGTCGGGAGAAAATCGTACTGGACGAGAACACATGTACACACACCACATTCTTATCAACCCGAGCATCATTCCACTCCAGTGGATCTGCTCTCTTGCCCGTGGAATCAGCTAATAGCATAATCTGAAATAAACAAAAACATGTACAATCCAACAAGCATACTACATCCCCACCTCTTCCAAAGCTCCCACACTCTGTGCCACCTGGTCTTAAACATCATAATCATATACTTCGCCCTTTAAATCAACAACAAACCAATAACCCACAAAACATTGCAACAAAAACATGAACCTATTAAAGCCCATTGTTCGTGTCAGGGATCTCAGCTCTGTCCGTTTAAGGTCAAGCACAACATCCCAAAACCAATCCACCAATAAATAATGAATCGAATGTCGTTTTTTGCAACCCGTTTGTCTTGAACTCCTACTCTGTTCATTTCTGCCCCTCTTTGTTGTCCTCATGTTTCAATTCCTGTTTCTCTTGTGCATTTGTGTTGGCTATTACATATTGGTTTACTCTTGTTTGTAGAAATATGGTTGAGCTCATCGAAGATAAGATCAGAAGGGAACAAAATGAAATGAGAAACACCGAACACAGAGTAGGAAGTGAGAGCGAGATCAAGGAGGGGAGAAGAGCATGGGGACAGCTACACACAAGCTGAATGTTTCAAAACACAGCAAGAAGAGATGGGGAAAGCTGGATAACTAAAAGGAACAAATCAACAACAACGAACATATTAAAGAGATGAAGGTATGGGGGGGGGGAAAGATGGGAAATCACAGTAACCTGGAAAAAAGAGTGTATTTGGAGTATAAGGATTATGAAAGGATAAAGAGCTAATAATGGTGATACAGCTATTGAACGCACAGGAAAAAAAAACGAATGACTTAACAGACATGGGAAAATGTTCAACAGTGAGAGAAAGAGGATCAAGTCGTGGATGGTTTGAGCAAGTAGGTCTGAGCATTTTTGGAGTTTAACAAAAGAAGAGGTTACTGGTAAACCGTGGGCACCTGAGACAGAAACTGAAGGAACATAGCTGAAAGGCAGTGGGCAAGACCAAAGGAGGCGACAATACAAGGGAGACCACAAACTGTCTGCGATGAAAGTAACAGGCCTTGTATCGCACTGCTCCCACCCACCGCGTAGACACTCAGTGCTTCATCGTGAGATCCCAATGATTTGAAGGGCGTTTTCTTTCAGGCATCAAAAGGGTAATGTTGAGTAGGCGCCAGCCCAAGGAGCAGTACTCCATCAACTGGTGGAGTAAGGTCTTAGGTAGACAAAAGTTCAGACTGGCCAAGAAAAACCTTTCTCGACAAAGGAGCCCAGATCAGGTCAGTCAGGTCAGTAGGGAAGCATGCTTGTTTGCCAAGAAGGAATCGATGGCTGATGGTGAGGCCCAAGGTTTGAATGACAATCTCTTCACAGTGTTCTTTAAGAAGTAATGGCACGGTTTGCCAATGGTCCTTTTTGGAAGACAGGTGATGGTGGGATTAAGGATTGAAAACATTCCGATGTTGGAACAGCGCTATCTGTCAAGTCTTGCAGAGAGGAAGAGGCTGCTTTCAGCCTGTCGAGGAGAGAAAATATACGCAGAGGTGAATCATCAACAAAGATATTGGAAGGATTTTCCAGGGAAACAGAAAGATCATCCATGAAGATGAGGAACAAGAACGGGCCAAAGACATTGCCTTGGGCAATCATGTCTGACAGGAAAGAATGAGAGATCCATGAATACAACATTGAGTAGGAAGTGCAAATAAGGTGATCTAGTGGGAGTTGCCTGGATGTCATAAGCACAGGCTTCAAATCAAGGTGTTCGACGTACAAAATCCGATTATTTCCAAGAGATAGCCATGGTCCATGTCTAGATGAGGGCTTCCATACATTGTTGGGAGAGTGAAGTAGCAGGTCCAAGTATAAGACCAGGTATGAAACCGAACTGATGATCTGAAGATCAGTTGATTGAGAAAGCGAAGATTTGAATTCTAACTGCAAGTAGATTCCATGATCTGCTTGCAATGATTAGCAAGCTAAAGGCCTGTGTTAAGAGGAAATCCATTTTTGCATCATGTTGTGGGTTTTAAATATGTTGCTAACGCCAACAGATAAAAAACTGGACCCACAGAGATGATCGAGTGAACAAGCAGAAAGAGTGAGTAAGAGCAGCGAGCAGTTTTAGCCACATGCATTGATGCCTATCTGGGCTTGTGTAGAACCGGATAGAGGATTGCCAAGAAACCTCTCAACTCAAGTGGAAAGACACAGTACCAGGACAGTTGGATACGAGAGGGCAACAAGATTAGGAGTGAGGGTTGGTAACACAAGTTTTGGATAGCAAACAGCAATCGGCCATTCGGCCTCTTACGACAGAGTCATCTGTGTGCTTGAAGGAGGAATGTTAAGTGTGAGCACACGTAGACGACTTAGCAAAGGTGCCACCAGAAGGAGTCTGAAAGGAGGACAGGTTGAGAGTCAGCATTGGGTTGGCTAGATATTTTCTGGCTTTCTATAGTGGAACACACTGATTGCAGAGTCTTGTGGAATGATATACAAGTCCTTCCAGGAGAAGAAGATGGTGTTGAAAGCAACGCCTCACACAGGGTTCTGTGCACCAGGAAGACATTAAACGTTGCAGAGAGATGTAATAAACTGCACAATAAGGAAGCAAGCTGGTGAATGATCGGCAGTATAATATCAAGGGAGAGGTGGAAAGAAAGACAATCTTGACATGAAAGGTAGCCTTGGAGTTCCCTGCCAGTCATTGAGTGAATGTCAGATTCTTAGGCATCTGAGCAGCTCTCTGACAATCACACAAGATTGATTGACTCTCATAGCCATGATAGCTGATCCGTATTGGAGCAAAGAGGACAGGAGAATGATGGAATGATTTTGAGGAAATTCGTCATTACCAGATCCAGAGGTCGGACATCCATTCAGGAAAATCTGGGTCAAAAAACACGATTGGGGGTGAGGCCTGTTGAGTCACAGAAACGTCCTTTTGTGCAATGCATGGCTGGATGAAGAGGTACCACCCCAGCCAATGCAGAGCCATATTTTCCCGTCATCATGGAACACCGGATAGATTCACGCAATTGGTGACTAAACAGAAAACTGAATCTGACTTGGAAAAACGGAAATGTAGTAAATTACAAGAAAACAAAGTGAAATTAAATGTGAATACAAATGAACTATCAACTAACAGGTCGTATGATTCTCCGACCCTGTTTCCACAGCAAATACAAAAATAAGTAAACAATAAATAACCACAATTTGAGGACAATGATACTGTACACCTTTTTAAACGATAAAAATCATAGAATACAGGTATGTAAAGAATAGTCAAAAAAACAATTTTTAAATGGTCTTACTCCAATCTATAAATACCTATGAAGTAACCTTGCTGACGCCGGTGGAACTGTATCCAACAAAAAGTGTTGAGAAACTGTTCGTGCCAATACTGTAATGAGTTTACATGCGGGGGGGGGGGAGAGAGAGAGAGAGAAGAGAGAGAGAGAGAGAAGAGGGGGAGAGAAGAGAGAGAAGGGGGAGAGAGGAGGAGAGAGAGAAGAGAGAGAAAGAAGAGAGAGAGAGAAGTAAGAGAGAGAGAGAGAGATTTTTCAATACTGGGGAAACTCGACATCATAATTGTATTGAGAAACTTGATAAACTCCCACAAACCTTAGGACACTTGCTGGTACCTCAAAAGGTTCCACAGAAAGTTTGGTGTGGACCAAAACAGAGGGAGAAGTTTGGGATGGACAGACAGAACACACAGCACTTGGTGCTTATTACAGGCCGATAGATGGAGAAGTTCGTCTCCGATACATCTTTCCTCTGAAAGATTTGACGAGGAAGCGAAACTTAACAGTGATTAATGAGGGCACCCTGAAAGTTGTGGCATGGAAAGTTTTGTTGATTCTATCAAAGACCATCCTCCTAGTAATACGCAAAAGAGGCCATATTGTCTTAAAGTCCGTAAGAGTCCAAGGGCACTTTGGTATTTTATTTAACTAGTTATAAAACCCGCAAAAGACAGATGCATCAAAACTCAACATACAGAGGATTACATGACACAAAGTTAGATTATGTCATTAATTACTTGCAATAAGGGAATGGAAAGGGAACGGGTCGAAAATGATAACAAACATGAAGGGTCAAAACGTTTAGTGAGAATTATTATGTGTTCATGCTCAATTAAACAAATCAAAAACCATACGGGTAAAATAACCTAGCCTCAATTCTCCAATAACAAAAACAAAAACATGCAGACGATGTAATAGCACAGCCTCGTCGCTTCCAAAATAATAAATAAAAAACAGGCGGTGTATAGCACAGAAACGCTGGCTGAGTGCTCGTTTCCCTCAAAAAACAAAAAAAAAATCGGCTATATAACGACGTCAACACATGGTTATGCTTATGTTGCAAAATTGTACGATTATATATATCTAATGCATCGTGGTATAGAGGAGGCTGGTAATCCAATTCATGGTTCCATGAAGGAAGTCCACCTAGGAAAGCTCGAAGCACCCAAACTATTCTGCAGAACACCTGATAAGCGCTGATGTGATCAACCTTTGACATTTAATGTGCTTTTAAATAGTCACCTTTGTCTTTTTCACACTGAAAGAAACTTATAGAAGTCATGGCGATTGTGAAAGAAGTTATAACTTATTTGGAGCTACGTTAATCTCACGTCCTGCGGACCTATTATTTTATAATATTGCTATAATGCACTCGCTCGCTGTGGAATAACTAGACCCCTTTAGTGTGCCATGCTGGGACGTCATGCTTCCACACGTGATGCACAGCACCCTCCTGCGGATGTTGTAAAGAATATAATATATATTATATTATATATATAATATATTAGTATATATATTGGTTACGGCTGTGGAAATTCGCACCACCATTCAGGTCCGTAGGTGAGGATTTCTGAAGTACATGTATAGTTAGCCCAAAACCCGTTGTTTAAGGGAATTTCCCGTGTTCACAGGCTGTTATCCTTTGAGTTAGCCTTTTTTTACTTTTCCTCTATCGTTATATTGGACCAATAATCCCCAACAACCAAACACCGCCACCTTCGCCTTACTCCACACTCCAATCCCGCAAACCATCGCTTCAACTCGCATTCTAACGACGCCCCAACTACTCAAAAACCACACCTTCGCCTTTTACCTCCACAAGCTCACCCCACAAACATCGCGCTCACCGCATTCTCAAACGACGCCCGCCAAACAACAAACTCCACCACGTCCGCCTTTCTACCGACACGTCGTGCATGGGCTGTGAATGCGTCCTTTCGCCTCAAAATCGGATCAGGAATGCTTCTACGCCCTTTTTCAACATCCCATAACCGAGCATGGGTATGTACGCCCCGCTCCGAACCCGCTGTAAATGCGTCCTTCTCCCCGAAAAGAGAATCAGAACTCACGCCCCCTTTTCAATCCGTCCAATGACCGAGCATCAGGAGTATAGGCCGCCTCCGAACCGCTGGATCCAGCAATTTACATAATACGCCCTCCCCGGCTATATAGGGCGAAGGGGCGGAAAAAAAGGAGGAAGTCAATGGAAACGGTGCATACGTCAGAGAAGTCAAGTGAAGCGGTGCAGTAGTCAGGAAGTCAAGTGGAACGGTGCAGTACGTCGCAGGAAGTCAAGTTGCGCATACTCGGCAGAGAACCAAGCTGGGAGCAGTGGAGTGGGCAGCGCGGAGTGTCGGAGACGCAAGCAAGTCTGCATGTCGGAGGCCAGGTCCAGTCGGAACGTGAGCTCGAAGCCGATGGAAAGCACACGGGAGCGCCGAGAAAGCCGCCGACTCACTCAAGGGCACGAAGCCAGGCGCACAGACAACTTAACATTGGGCTGCCCGCCATCGCCCACGGGGGCGGTAAGGACCCTCGGTCTCGTGACCTGGCCGCTCATACCAGGTTCACGCGCATTAGGCCCACGGCCATCTGCTCCCCTTGCCTTGAGGGGGGTCTTCCTTTGCTTTTGTGTGAATGCGATGTTGTGCGCCGTGTGTAAAGTAGCAACAGTTTAAGTGCATGTAATAAACCTTTGCTTGTATTGTAGTAATTCTTCGTTTGCATTCTTACTGATATCTGTATATGTGTGCTATCCGTGTGTGTGAAATAAATGTGCTTGCTTTTGAATTGGTCCCCAGTTTCGCTGCGTCTCTTTCCTTTGTTGGTTCCATTGCTTCACTAAAGCGGTCGAGTGGCGCTGATAGCTAAAAAGAGAAATAATTTATTGGAACCGTCGATGGCCGGAAGAAACACCGCTTCGGTTTCCGATAGCGACGGAACGGACTGCTTAGCGGTTCGTGTCCGAAGTCGAACCTCGGCGAGGTGCGATACCCGGTTTAACCCAATCCGCGGCTGGGTACTTAGGTAGGTCGAGTTTGCGAACAACCTATCCCACAGCGGGTGGCCCGATTGGCACGATCGTGGTGAGGCGAAAGGCCCACCCCTGACTGGCTCCCGGCGTTAGTCCGAGAGGGTCAAGACAGAATTGTCCGTCCGGTGGCAAGACGGCCGCATTTGGAGTCACTGGCCGTCGCAGGCCGGCGGGCGTGAATTCCGCAACAATAAATATATTATAATATATATAATATTTGTAGAAATTTCCGCCCGTCGCGTGTGAACGACCGCTTCTAACAAGCGTCGCTTGCGCCCACCGAT
>JAXMNL010000073.1:100533-119346 GCA_035128595.1 Eptatretus atami | reverse complement strand
ATGCTTGCTTGTTGAATTGTTCCCTGTTTCGCTGCGTCCTTTCCTTTGTTGGGTCTCCATCTTGCTTTACATAAAGGGTTCGTCGTGGGCTTAATACGCCCGATAAGTAATCTGAACCATCGAGGTCGACGATAACACCGCTCGGTTATACCGATAGTACGGAATGGGCCGCTTAAGCGGTTCGTGTCCGGAGTCGACCTGTGGCGTGGTGCAACCCCTCGGTAGGTACCCGTCGAGACTTAGGTATATCGACTTTCGGGCGATTCCCTACCGCTAACAAAACGGGATTAGAATGCAGACTGGTGCTCAGACGTAGGTTAAAACCCCCACCGTGACTGCTCCCCAGGTCACGATGAATTGTCGTCCGGTGGGCGACAGGCCGCGATTCAAGTTACCCAATGGCCGTTCCCACGCCGGCGGGCGGCGAATTTCGCAACAACTGGTGTACAGCGAGTAGGTGATATCGGAAGCCTCCCCCCGTCTCAAGCTAAATTACGGAATCGTCCAGCGGTGAGAGACCGACCCCCGATTCCTCCCAAATTACGACGATTTAAATTTAAAAAACCCGTTACGAGAAATAGATGGCGTCTCCAAGCGCGAGCGGGTGGCTGGAGTAAGAAATGTATGATGCTGCTATCAATGTAGACCTCCATGGCCCGGAGATGCTGATGTCACTACTTGTATGTTGAATCACGGTGGGAGCTGCTCCAACCCGACATTCTGAGCACAGGACCTTTGCCGGCCAAACTGCAGTCGCATAATGCGGCCTGACTCGCACCTCCAGCGCAGCACCGGAGCGGAATGCGCTATTTATGGCTCGGCGTAATGGCCACACGAGGCCCGAAGCGCTCCCAACAGCCACGCTTTCAAACCACGTGGCATGGCAGGTGTAGGCAGCGGCGGACATTGGCCGGCTTCGGAAACAATTGGAGGAAGAATGGAGGACGAGCTTCGAAAAGTTTTAAACAGAAATACGAGCTGGAAGTTAAAACAATTAAAGGGGGGAAAATAGGGAAGAAATAGACTTGATTCCATAATGGGAACAAGCGGAAAGCGAACTGAAGCGAAAAATTAGAAGTAAGCAAAAACGGAAAAACAATTTGGAGCTTAAAGCAATAAGGAGGAGGAACAAAGAACAGGAATGTCCGGAACAATTGAAGGAAGAGAGAAAACAGGCAATCGAATAAAGGAGGGCTAAATGGAAGAGTAAAAAGAGGAGAGAGACAGCTGAGAGAAAGGACGGAAAGAATTGCTGGAAAAGTCTGAAACAGTCTCAAAGAACCTGCAGGGAGAAATAGGAGAAGGAGAAAGGAAAACAAAGCTAGAAAAGGAAAAACAGCAAACAAGATGGGGAATGTTGGAACAAATCGAAGGACGAGTAAGATTCGAGGCAAAAAACAAAAGAGAAAACGCTGGAAAAAGGGAGATGAATGGGAAAGGAAAAATATCAAGGACAATAAAGGAAGCAGGGATGAAGAGAGGAAGGAAAAATGGAAAAAAAATTCTGGTTACAGAAACACGAACAACAAAGAAAGAGGATTACAAAGCACGGAACTGAAGATGTATAAAAAGAGGAAATGGAAGAGACAGAGAATAAACGTGAAGGAACACACTGTACGAGATCGAACAGCTGAGCAGGCCAAGTTAAAGAATGAAGATGCAAGACAAGGTAATAGATGGAAGAACAATGAGACAGAGAAGAAATCCCGATCATGAAGAAACCACGAAGATTGCAGATGAGAACAAGGAAGACAGCGAATTAGGAATACAAAGAAACAAGGACATGAGACAGAGAAAGAAATCCGTCAATTTAAAGGAAAAATATGAGATGCAGAAACGCAGGAACAAGAGAACAGTGAATAAAAAACTGAAAGAGTATGAATTTTTGAAACTGGAACGACAAACAAAAAATAGTTGGAATAACAGTGAGGAAGTTGAAGGGAGCAAGACATGAAGCAGGAATGAGAAATCAGGAGATTGTAACCAAGTACACAACGAGATGAGAGAGGCAAAGAACGAGAGGAACAATGGGATAGAAAAACAAAAGCGAACATTGAAGAGAGTTGGACCGAATGAAAGAAACCAAAAGGCTGAGTGCAGGAGATAGACAAAGAACAGCAAAAACACAAAAGGGAAAATAACCAATGAAGAAAACCACGACACTGGAGGAAGGCAAGACAGAGAGGAAACAAATGAAGAATGATTGAAACCCAGCAGCAAAATGAAACACAAACCAAAAGAGAGATTAACCCCAAATGAGCAAACAATGAAAACTGCGAGAGGAGACAGGAAGAGGAAACAAGGAGAGTTAATGAAGAGAACAGCGCATGAACAGGAAGGAAATGCAGCCCAATTGACAAGAACGTAGAGATGTGGAAATAAAGAGCAGGAAGAACCACTGTGGGGTAGAAAACAAGAAAAATCATGAGTTGGAAATGGAACAACTAAACGCGCGGAGCAAGATTGAAGAGTCACCGAGATTGAAAACTCCGAGAGGAGAGAACGAACAGCTATGGGCTCAGAAGAAGAACGACTCAGATGGAAGGAAAACTGAGCAGAAAAGAAACAAAAAATAGAGGAGAGACTGCACATAAAGAGACCGGGTAAAGAAAACAGAACACACACACAGAGGTATGGAGGATAATGGGGCGAGCTGGCAAGAACGTGTGGGACCCGTCGAGCAGCTGGAGCCTCCTTCGGAACGGAGGGAGAACTCTAATGCTTCCCTTGAAGCTGGTCGACGACCAGGTGGTCCCGGTCGTGCTTCGCGTGAAGGACGAGTGCTGTGGATAAGGTTGCACGCTGAGCTTGCGGGGTATAGAGACCCGAACCCCTTGTAGTAGCACAATCCCCAGTTGTGTTATCCGCTGTGGTTTGGTGCAACGTGTGAGTGCGCCCGTGTGTGAAGCGACCCATGTGTGCCAGTGGTGTGGTCGCTGGGTGTGCCGGAGTGTTGCATTCCCAGCACGCCGTGTGTAAAAGGGCACCCGCAAGTGGAAAGGCCGTAGTGTGTGAGTGAATCGGCCAGTATGAATGAGCAGCACCACGGTGAGTGAGCCGCGTTGCCACGCGAAAACGCAAACGCGTGTGCAAAACCAGCCGTTGTGGGGAGTTGAGACACCGCCCACCGGGCGATGCCCCCGCGTGTCCGTGAGTCGATAATGGTTGTGTGAGGAAACTGACACGAGTGATGAGGCCGAGAGGGAGAGAGACAGCGTGTGTGTGAGTCCTCCTGTGTGAAGGGAGATGTCGCGTCGGCATGGTGACATGCAGCCGCGTCTCCCATGTATGAAGTGTGCAGAATGGTGGAGCTGTGCGTCGTAACACGCAGGTGTGCGTGGGTGGAATGGCGACGACGACGGCGACATGAGGACGAATGCCGCGGTAGCCGGCGTAACTGTCTTTGGGGACCGCGCCGGTTCACCCAGCGGCGAGCCCGCGAGTCCGTGCCGTGCAAGGACGAGGCCGCCACGTGCTCGCTCTGCGGAGTAAAGCCCGGTCCGGAAAGCGCCGGGTGATTTGCCGATCCCGCGGAGGACAAAGTTAGGCAGAGATACGATTTGGACCGGAACGGGTTCTCCATCGCGAGCTGTGTTAAGCTCAACGGGCAGAGCACATGTGTTCGCGTGGGAGCCCTCGGAGTGCGAGGTTTGCTTTTAGGGGTTGCGCAGGGTGACGTCATGGCTGCACGTGGGGTTGGAATCGGCAGGAGGGGTGAATCCCTGCCAGATGTACCGTCAAGAGGACGAGTACACGTGCAGCTGCATGAGTCACGGGCAAGGTTCAAAGTCGCGAGCTGCGAGTTGCCGCGCTGGTGCTGCGCCAAAATTTGAAAAAAAAAATTAACAAAGCAAGCCTCGCTTTCGGGTGAACAGGATTCCCTGGGAAGGGTGAAGACCCCTTGCCTGGCAAGGATGGAACTAGTTAGGGGGAAGGGTTAGCTTAGTTATGACCGGCTCCATGGCAGGGGTAAGTGCTCATGGGCCCGTGGAATGGATTAGTAGAGGAGTTAGTGCAGATTTAGGATGGGGAAATGATTTTAAGAGATTTGAACAGTGACAGACTGTGGATGTGTAGAGGACGTAGCTTAGCTACGTAGTGTTAAATGGAACGTGCTAAGTTTAAGGGACGACCGTGGGAGCACGAGTTAGTTAGGGGAGCTAGGATAGAAGGATGGCAGGATTCAGCGGCTGTGAGTTGTGAGTGTAGCGAGAACGTGTGTGAGTGAGTAGGCAGCGGGTCTGTGTGCATGGAGGAATGGGAATGCATGGTGCGATGAGTGATTGGGAGGAGTGACTCCCCGCCCAAGGACCCGGGGTCAGTGTAAAGTGAGTTAGTGGCACACCCCACAGCGCTCAGCGCACATTCGAAAAAAATGAAAGAGCTCACACACAATGACAACCACCACAAACACCACCACCCCCAAGCAACAACACACAACAAAACAACCAACCACAACCACCAACCAACACCCAACCCCCATACACACCAATCCCACACCATACACTCTCTCAAACGACCACTATGCTCTTAGATCAGCAAACAATGACACATAAACTCAAGGCCGAACTCAGACAGTCACCCACTCAATCTGCGCACCGCGAAAGCCTCAGAGCCCTAAGTACGGGATGGAGCGTGGGCTGCGAAAGGTGAGATCGCTGAAGTGGGTATAACCACCGGGCACCAGGCTAGTCTGCCATAGCCAAGCCCATAGGGGGCCGGCAGTTAGCGAGGCACGAAGTGCGCCCGCATTGATGCAGCGGGGCCCGACCAGAGCAGCGCCATTAGCCGCACAACACCACAACAAAAGCCCACCCCCACTAACAAACCACACCCCACACACCAACCAACAACACACCCCCAACAAACAAAACCCCAAACGACACACAACGAGCGTGGGCAGTGTTGTGGGCACGGCGTGACCCTCGGAAAGGCCCGGAACCAGTGCCTGCCACGTGAGCTTCTCAGAGGAGTCGCATGGAGGGCACTCCCGGTGTTTAGGGGATGGTAGTTCTCGAGGCAGTGTAGATGCCTGAGGGGTCGCATGCTGGAGAATCCAGGGGTCGTGCCTGCCAAGGGAGCCACGCGTCCCACGCCATGAGGACCGGTGTGAGGGCACGGGATGAAAAAGTGACCGTAATCACCACGCAACGCCACCCACACACCAACCCAGAAAGACGGCAGGGCCAGCGCCCCGAATTGTCCACAAACAACACAAGAGGACACACAAACACCATCGAGCGACGGGGCAAATCTAGGCAGATTGATACGAATCCACCCAATAGTTAAAGCGATGAGCGCTTGTGAAAAAAAAAAAGGTGGGGGGGCCCCGGGGTAGTTAAAGGTTAATGGTTAGGGTAGATTAGGAGATGTACCCCGTCCGCACCACATCCCCTTCTCGCTCATCGTTCGGTGGGCACCCACATAGGACCCCACCCTGCTCATTTCACAAGACACGCTGAAGTTCTGGGAGCCATCCTGTGTCTTGAATTGGCCTCAGCACATGACGCTAGCTCTCCTCATGTACCCACCCAGCCCAAACCGACATCAAGAAACCGGAACGTCACGGGATTACCGGAGCTAGGCTCACACCCACACCGGAAGACGACCCACCCCACACTAAGAGACTTACCAACACACGAAACAAAAGACGATTAAAGCGGTTAAGGACGAAAATAACAGAGGGTATGAAATAAAAACAAACAAAAAAGATAATTGGCTAAATCTGAGGTTTTGACAAAATTAAGGGAGTGAAGTAATGGACCCAGTTGACAGGCAAAGCGATAGTTGGGAGGCGAGACCCGTGGATAGCGGGTAGGTCCGAAGCCCGCCCTCCCGATTGGCCAGGACACCACCGCACTCCTCACCAACCTCCCCTGCAAGGCAAGGCCGGCCAAACTTCATCAGCAGCTGTTTAAGATGTTTCTTCGCTTGCCGCACCCCCTATACACCCGGCCGGATCCGCCTACGCAGCTGTGCTTCACAAAGGCTACATGACTGCCGAGCCAGTTCTCTGCCGGCTGTGATTTGCCACCACTGTGCGATGAGCCGGCCTTGTTCTGACAGGCTGTGTTTGCCTGCTGCCTTATGCCAATGCCCAGCCCACACCATCGTCCCTAAGTTCACAGCACCCAACAATCTTGTAATCCGATTCCCCACCCCCCTCTGTTCATTCGACCATGTGCCGCAGACGTCAACGCAACAGTTTGCAAGCTGCCAGAGAACTGTGCCCCTAAGCTTAACGGGCGAGCCTAAAACACCACCAATGGGCCACTGCCAGTGAGCGCCACCACAAACATGCACCCGGTTTGCCGACTCATCACCATACACAATCTATCATCATCTATCACCCATCCCAATTGTCACACTATCCTCATGCACTACAGATGCCAACCTTATACGCTCGCAACGGAGACCTGCCAGTCTCATGCTTGCACCAGCAGCCAATAGCACCGCACTGGGGATTCCAATAGCCTGCGTCATTTTCAAGGGGAGGCCTAGGAACTGCTTAGCAGCCGGCCACGTTCCCCTGTTCACTGCTCATTGCTTAGCCACGAGACTGCATGCGAAGCACCTGGCCCTGCTGACTGCCTTTCTTTTTGCAGTCCATTGATCCTGGCTTATGGTTTAGTGTTAAAATTTGTAAGTTTAAGGTTAAGTTGTACTTAAATATGAGTTCGCCCCCCGCTGTATGTCTAGCCCGGCAAATTTATTTAAGTCGGCCGTGTGAGTGGTTTGTTAGTAGTTACTCAGCCCTCAGTTATTTATTTTGGACACGAGAATACCATTGAATGTCCGCAACTCAGGATCCGTAGGTAAACGTTCTAGGAGACTACGACATTATGGCCACACGACGAATTTGACGACCTTCGGGACGACGTCTGTAAAAAGGAACGAGGCGGGTGTGTCGGCTGATGGAAATTTCGCAACCACCATTCAGTCCCGTAGGTGAGGTATTTCTGAATACATGTATAGTTAGGCCGCCAAAACCCGTTCAGTACTAACAGGGAACCCACATTAAACTATACGTAGATATCATCGAGGCTACACACCCCCATACACTAAAACACTGCACAACCGCCAGTCACCGAAACATTATACCTAGTCTCCTACCCCTTCTTTATTCCTCACATCTGAAAACAACAGCCCAAACACCCACACACTCTAAACCCACAAACAACCCACCACCACACGACCATTCCCCCACCACCCACAGCGCCACCACACTCGCAACCACCCCACCTCCAACCATCTACGATGCTGCATCTTCGCCAACTCCCATTCAACATCACCTACGACAGCGCCCAGCACAACAGGTTACAACCACATACTCCGCCCACCGAGCGCCCCACCACCAAACACTGCCCCAGGGCGCCCACAAAACAACAAAAGACACACCAACCAACACAACAAAAACACAACAGACATGCGAGGTTTTCCCGCTCTGTTTCTCCCTGTGGTAAATTCTCCACGCTCGGGGTGGGGGAGGTCGACGAGCCGGGGTTTCAAGGTGAGAAACAGGTGGGCCTCCTTTTCGGCGGAATAATTCCCAAGACGACTCCTCGCCCCTGCATGGCGCAGGGTGAGGGAACGACGGGGCACGCCCCTTTCGGAAACCCTCTCGAAGGAGGGTGGAGCCGAAACGGGGCCGGAGCGAGCGGGCGCCGCGATATAAACGACAGCCGGGTGCCAAGGATCTCTCTCTGTCTTTCTTCCCCTTCCGTAAGAACGTGTGGAGTGAAAGCTCTCTGTCTTTTTCCCCCGTCTGAGTGAGCGACGAATTGAGGAGTGCGCTCGGTGTGGAGGACGCGGAAGGCGACGGAGCTCAGAGTTGAGTCGTGGGAAAAAGGGCACGACGGCCGCCACCAGAAGTCACCCCTTCTCTTTTCTTCGGCGGTCTTTGGCAAATGACTCGTGGGAAGGCGCCTGGTCTGTTAAAGATAGAACGCTTAAGTGTTGTCTGTGTGTTCGCGTAGTTCGTTGTAGAGCTGCTCGTTGTTTTTTTCTTGGCCTTTTCTTTATTGATAATTGTGCATCTCTGACTGTGTGGCTGTAAAATAATTACGGTACCTATGTGTGCTATCTTGTGCGTGTAAATTAAAATGCTTGCTTGTTGAATTGTCTCCCCGTCGCTGCGTCGCTTTCTTTGTTCGGGTCTCCATCTTGCTTTCACGATTAAAGGTTTCAGTGGTCGCCGCATACGCCCGATAATTAATCTGATACTTCAAGGTCGGGACGATAACACCGCTTCGGTACTCGCCGATAGTACGGAAACGGGGCGTTACGCAGGTTCGTGTCCGGAGGGTCACTGTGCGTGGTGCAACCCCCTCGGTAGGTTACCCGGCGAGTACTTAGGGTATATCGACCTTCGCGATTCACCCTACTCGCACGGGTAGAATGCGGACGGTTGTGGGTGAGTTTAAACCCACCCCGTGACTGCTCGCGGCGTTAGTCCGAGAGGGTCCACACTGAATTGTTCCGTCCGCCGTGCGAGGCCCGGCCGCCCGATTCGATTTCACTGGACCGTCACACCGCCGGCGACCATGGGCGCGAATTCGCAACAATATTTTAACCTCGCCGGGGAGAGGTATGTGTTTGGGTCCGTTGTCTGTCTGTCAGTCTTTGTTTTCGCACAGAACTTTTGATGGTGTTCTTGGTTCCAACAACCGCTTGTCAGATGAGAAAAAAATTTCACCACAAGTCGACATACTCGTTGGAATGTTGTAAATCATAAATTATGACGTCATATGTCACGTAGTGTGCAGAGGCCTGGTGGCGGGAAAAACTTTGGACGTCTGTTACCTTTGAGACCACAAAGAAAATTGAAACTTGGCACACCAGCAGTACTCCTCAATGGGAATAAGTGTGATTCTTTAATGATGTCATCTGTGCCTTTATGACGTCATAATTGCATTTCTGTTAGATCGACCAATTGATCAGGATGAAAGTTTTCAGGTCATCTCGCCTAAAATGGAACCAGGGCAAAAAAAATTCGATCGACGTCATCCGGTCACGTGATTCGGCAGCTGTATTGTTCAAAAAAAGAAAAACTTCAAAAAATATTCCTCTCTGAAGTGGCTGAACAGATCGAGTCGAACTTTACTTGTATGCACCCCCCTATCCAATGAGAACCAACAAAGTTCACACTATAAAATCATAGGTCACACTGGATTCAGCCATATTCGCATTTCCCTAAAACCTCCAAAAATCTTTCTTCCAGAACGGCTGGACAGATTCGAAGGGGAACTTCACACAGATGTTCTTCCAAGCCGGTGGAGAACAAGTTGGGTTGTGTACAGTTCGCTTGCCACGAAGTGTTGTACAACAATGTACATGTTCGGTAAAGAATAATTGATAGGTCACATGCTTGAACAGCCGTATTGATTGTAAGAATAATGTTAAATAATGTTTTCCTCTGGAACCGCTTAAATCAATCGAATATCACCCCCACATTTTGAATTAACCCTGACACTGATGATATTCCCACAATTCCTTGCAGTAAACCATTTATATCTGTTCTTTTGTCTTGCAAGAAACAAATCAAAACCGTTTCGTTCACCAATCTGGTCACAGATCTTCAACGAAGAAGATCATTTCAATCATCATTCCAAACCAACGGGAGAACAACAAAACGACTCACCACTGGGGAGAAACCGTACAAGGTGTTCTGTGTGTCGAAGGATTTAGGTGCTTATCAAACTTGAAAAGCCACAAACCGAAACTCACACTGGGAGGAAATGTAACCAAAATGTTTCTGGTGTGGTTTAAGGATTTTATTCTTCATCAAACTTGATATTCACAACACGAACTCACACTGGGGGAGAAACCGTTACACGTGTTCATTGTGGGGTTTCGAAGAGTTTTGAGTAATTATCACACGTTGAATATCCACAAACGAACTCACACTGGGAGAAACGTACCAAATGTTTCTGTGTGTTCGAAGGATTTTTAGTCGTTCATCAACTTGAATATCACAAACGAACTCACACTGGGTGGAAACCTACAAATGTTCTGTGTGTTTTAAGGATTTAGTCATCATCACCAACTTGAATATCCAACAAACAATTCACACTGGGGAGAAACCGTACAAATTTCTGTTGTGATTGAAGGGATTTTAGGCATTTATCACACTTAATAGGACCACCAAACGAACTTACACTGGGAGCAAAACCGTACAAATGTTCTGTGTGTGTTAGAATTTTAGTGACTTATCGACGCTTGAATATCCACCAAACGAACCTCACACTGGGAGAAACCCGGTACCAAGTCGTTCTGTGTGCTTCGAAGGATTTTAGTCCGGTTATCAGCCCTTGAATAGACACAAACAACCTCACACTGGAGAAACCGTTACAAATGTTCTGTGTGTTTTAGGATTTAGTGACTTATCACCTTGAATATTCCACAAAACAACTCACACTGGGAGAAACGTTACAAGTGTTCTGTGTTGTTCGAAGGGATTTTAGTCGGTTAATCACCTTAATAGAACAAACGAACTCACCATGGCGGAGAAACCGCACAAGTGTTCTGTGTTGTTCAAGATATTAGTCGGTTTTCAGCCTTGAATATCACAAAACGAACTCACACTGGGGAAAAACCGCACAATTGTTCTGTGTGTTCGAGGATTTTATAGTCAATTATCACACTTGATATCAACAAACGAAACTCACACTGGGGAGAAAAACGTTATGAGTTTCCTGTGTTGTTCGAAGGATTTTAGTCTGTTATAACCTTGAATAGACACAAACGAACTCACACTGGGAGAAACGTAAAAGTATTTCTGTGTTTTGTTAAAGTTTTTTTTCGTGAGTTTCATCTTGAGTAAACATAAACAACCCAACACAAGTGCGAACACCCCCCATTGTTTTGATGTGGATTCACCCCCACTCGTGAGTGTGATTCCGAAACGGATGTCTAGTTATTAAGCAAATAGTGAGGAGGAAAACGAGGAGGTAGAACACAAGTCCTGGCATAACCTTTTGGTGCACTCCTGCTGCAGTGTCATCGCGCAGCCCTATCAAGCAAGCGAGGTCTCCCCGCCCTCTTGGCGAAAGCAAAATAAGCTGACTGCAAACAAAAAATATGCCACCTCCTCTCCGTCTGCCCCCCCCCCCTCGCCTTCCTGTGTCTGTGATCTGTCCCCCCAATATTTCCACAGCCGGAGCTCAAGGGTCCACCCAAAAAACCCCCTTACTGGTGAAACAGCCAAAAATCACGAATCCACTTGCTCACCTTCACTTTTCATTCCACTTTTTTCCCCCTTTGGAACAAACTTCCAACATCTTCAAGTAGCCTACTCCTCCCTCCAGCCTTTAAACAGCTTTCACCACCATTTCCTGATCTTCCCCCATCCAAATTCTTGATTTTACTACCCCGTTTATTCCACCCCAAAACCTTACTTTCCTTACAAAAATTCCCTGGTTTCCTTCCTGAAAGTCCCTGTAGTACCATGCTTGTTGTACTCGTGTACCCCCACCCCTCCCTCCCTTCCACCGGATCTCCTGTGTCTTTGTTCCCCCACTATTTTGTGCTTCCTCTCTCCCACCCCTCTTTTTACTGCCTTGTGATATGTTCTGTGTATTCGGTCTTACACCGAGCCCTTGACTTGGTGTACAAAAAATAAACAATTGACAACGTCAACAAGTGACTAAAGACACAGACTCCTGCGTAGGTTGAGCCGAAGTGTGTGTGCCACACAAGCAGGCCGGAAATGTGTGCTGAAAAAGGATAATGACTGCACCTTCTCAGTGAGGGAAACGGATCCGTGCCTCATGAGATGACAGCTGTCTAACCAAAGCAAAAAAGGTCGTAGCCTGCTTCCCAAACCAACAACTACTCGGTTCCCAGACAAATCGGAGAAAAATAAATTAACAGAGCGGTGAGCTTGAGGAGAAGGAAATCATCCTCCACTGCCAAAGTGTATTCTACGCATGAAGCATGGGGGACACCGGTGGAGAGAAAGATTCATGAACAATTGAAGCAAAGAAAGCTGTCAGCCCAAGGCCGGAAGGTCTTCCATGACCAAATTCAATTTCAACAGCTATCATGAGGAAAAATATTCACCCAGGAAAGAATAAAGGAAATTACTGACAGAAGCAAGACACAAGCAATGAACACAAAAATCGGATGACCCACACGAGAGAAAGAATCGGCGCGTAGAAAATGAAATACTGGACAAAGAAGGAAAAATAGACTTAATATGCCAAATGGATATTCCAAGAAAAGGTGTGAGAAAAGGAGTGTGAACACCTGGAACAGATATTCTGAAGACGAGTTGCCCCTGATAAAGTTAATTTTAATCTAGGCAACTGAACTCAAGAGAAAAACAAGATCATCAAGGAAAAATAATCACAAAGGCAGGAATTAGCAGTGAGAGAATAACAAACTGTGAGTAAAAAGGACATGACCGACCACATGTAAATGGCTGACCACCACCTGTAAATGTGACGACCACCTGTTAATGTGACCGACCACCTGTAAATGTTGGACCGCCACCTGTAAATGGTGACCGACCCACCCTGCTAAATGGTGACCGAACCACCTATAAGATGGTGACGACCCACCTGTAAATGGTGACCGACCACTCAACTCCACAACTTGGGTTTTTGAGGCAACGGGCTGTTCTCGTCCAGGGGTCTCTTGCTGACTTTCAAAGATAAGTTTCCCGTCTTGTTGCATCGCGTTTTGACTTTATTTTTGTTGCCTCCGTGTTTACTGTGAGTTCCTAGTTCGCTTTGTTTCCAAAACTTGTTGATATTTGCGTGAGTTTCGTCCATTCTTGTCATAGGTTTCCCCGTCGATCGTGCTCGATCGTGTTTATTGGTATTTTCTCCTCATTACCATCAGTTCTATTTTCTCCACTTTTCCCTCCACCCTCCAGTCTATCCCTCCCCAAACTATACCCTCTGTTTCATTTCTTAAAATATAAAAAATGCAAAAAAAAAACCTTTTCCCTTCTCACTATACCCCACCTAACCACGTGACGCCCTTTCCGACTCTCTCTTCTTTCTCTGCCCTGTCAATCCCACTCGCGAATCATAAAGGTATTCACACACACCCTTTCACAACCTTTTATTCAACTTTTCCTCACCTCTTCCCGATCTTCAACAACAAACAAACAAAACAAACAACGTTCTCTCACAATGATTCAACTTCCCTCGTTCGCTCGGTTCCTTCTTCTTCAAAATCTTGTGTTCAACTTCACCTTTCTTTCATCCCGTGGCTAGAGAATTCCATCTGTTACAACGTTGTCCTTTCTCCACCTCTGTCAATTCTTCTGCACTCCATCCCATCGTACAATTAAATTTAAAGGGAATCCTCTGATACTAGCAAATTTAAAAAAATCCCATTTCTCCACGCGTTGTTCATCTTCATCATTAATTGTTCTTTTTTCCATACTCACGCAAATTCATCACACTCCTTAAATCTACCTCCTCCTCACTTCTTCCCTGTAATAACCCCTCCCTACGCTCCTCTATCTTTTCCCCCCATCCGACTTCGTCACTGTCCTCTCCATTCCAACAGGTCCCTCCTCTGGTATCCCAAACTGTGTGGTTTTCAAACATCTGTGTTCTCGCGTTCCAATCTCACAAAATGTCTCCCACTCTCATCAGCGCACTCCCTCGATATCTCGAACACGCTTCTCTCTTTGCCTTTCGCACATCTCCCCTCTTCCACGTTCCCCACAAGGTAACTTCTCCGCTTCCCCCTCCAAGCTTCCCCCTCAATTGTCCCCCCTCACCCGCTTTCCCTGTCAAACTCTCCCCCCCCCACTCCCTTAATCAAATTGTCCCCTTCACATCACAAAGTTCTCCTTCCCACCCTTCTTTCTTCCGCACATTCCTCCACCCCCTGCATTCTTCTCATGTCCTTGCCATCTCTCTTATACTGCCCCCCACTGCTACTCAATTCCCTTGATTCACCCAGCCTTTTGCCCTCCTTCCTAGTCCGACCTCTCCCCTAGCTCTTGCCACAATCTGTTATCAACTGTCAACAACTCTCACTACCTCCACCTCCCCTTTCCCTGCAACCCAAGCCTCCTCCCCTCCCTCTTCCTTAACAATAAGTGTGCTGAGGATGCGCGTGACTTCGGATATAATTAAATCAGGCGTAATTGTCCTTCAAAAGGGATTTTAAATTAAAAACAAAAACACTCATGGCGACTCCCCCTGGACGTTCCCTCGGTATGCATGCAAACTTTCAGGCTGCGTTGGTTTCATGGTTTTTGAATTAAGGAGTTGACACACACACTCACCGGGCTGATTGACTGAATGAGCCTATGACAACCACCCTCTGACATTTATTAGTATTAGATGAAGAGGATGCTTCATTGAGGCTGAATGGATATGTTTAATCTCGGTGCTTGGTCGCAATGCAGGCAGGATGGTCCCGAATACCTTCTCCTGCGTCAAGTCCGCTTATTTATTATTTTCGCACATCCTGTTGGTGGCAAGGACAGATACTCCCTCAATTAGCTTTTCTCTTGACTGATTTATCAAAGTGAGTAGTTGACGTCCACAAGGACAATCTTCACCACTCTAATGTGAAGGCCTTGGAACCCTTCTGTACGTGAATGTGCTACAAGTCAGTGTGGGCAGAGGTGGGACGCCTGGGTGGCCATCGACGGCTGTTTCTGTTTGCATCCTCTGCGTACAGAGTTATTCTCCCAACGTACTTGACTGATGTCTGCAGGTTGTCAAAAATGAACAAATGCCATTATTTTGGACTATGGCCCGTTGCCTTTCCCGAATATTCTTGTGTTCACTTATCCTTGGGCAGAAGATAAAATAATTGGTCAAAGTGGGACGGCTGGAAAGTTTAATTTTTCCACTCTTGTGTTTTTAATTTTTGGACATCTAAAGTACACTGTGCTAAAGTAAAAGCTTGAAAACGTCGGAGGAACAACAGATAATCAAGATGAAGATGGGAATGGTCACCCATCAAGTACAGGTCCAATCCGGAGCTGGCCTCAAAATGAATATCACTCTGGTTCGCATCCGACCATGGAGGTGACAATTTCCCACTCAGGCGACTACCTCCCACCAGATGATCCACCTTTACGACAGCGTGAAGGCACACAACTGCGTTGCAGACCTTAACTTGTGTGTGCTTGGTTTCACCCCCCGGGAGCTTTGCCTCGTCGAGGGTGAACAATGACTATCACCGCGCGCGCTCAGCACAGAGCGCATATCCTGTTGTTGGTTTTGTATTTCACGGCCGATGTCCCGCTCACGACAGGAGCGACAAAGGCTTCATCGCGCTTGAGCCGTGAACCTCCTGAACAGAATGGAGGTGACCGGCCTCTCTGAATACCGACACAACTGCACTGGGAAATCTTATGTATGTCATGGCAGAAAAAATCTGAAGAATGAACCAAAAGCATTCACCAATTAAATTTCCCCTGAAAGAAAAAAATATGAGGGAGATGAAGTGAACCTTTAAGCTTAACTTGGGAAGGATTTGGTCGAATGTTACAAGAAAAATTTAGGGGAAAGGGGGAATAGGAAAATTTGGTTTCTTTTCCCACCCGAGAAAAAATCCGAAAAGAGGGCAGAGAGGAAAGTAGGAAGCTTGGATGATTGGAGTTCAGGTCAGCAACTGATGAGTCATTTTCATGAAGTCACCCTGGATAGGCAAGATTGTCAGAATTTACGAGGGAAGTGAGGTCATATGGATTTCTGATTTTCTTGAAGGCTGCCAGCCCTTGCATGATGGCAATGGCTCAAACAACAACGAAAGTACCTGGAAAAGAACAGGTAAGAAGAAAGATCCAGGCCAGGAAAGTAAAAAATTGTTCTTTCTTGAAGTTCCGAGCATTAGTGATAGTGGTCAATTAGTTGAAGGCACCCTGGAAAGTAGAGAAACAGATTGTGAAATGTTTCTCCACCTGAAGAAGGATGTTTTCTGAAAGGAGGGACAGGAATGGCAAGTTATTGGACGGACTCCGGTGTCGGGCTTTGGGTTCAGGTTCGGATAAGGTGCCAAACGTACCTAAGAACTTGCACAGGGTCGAGTTCCATCACTCTGGAGGGAACGATTTACAGAAGTGAAACTTTCGTCAACAATTCCAATCAACCAGCGCTTGATGGTTCATTTGTTACAAGTTCAGTCAAAGCTTTTTCTACGCATGTTCAGCACTTTCCGGTGCTGTCACTCCTGATGAATCCTCGGTATCAGTGACGTCCACAGCAATTTTTGCTCATTCATGCAGCTGGCACTTTCCTCCTCCACCATTGATACCATCCGAGCTGTTGCCCATTCTCGGGAATTCAACTTCCAGTTACCACTTCCTTCTTCTTTCACTCTTGAATCTCATTCTTCCCTCCAGGTCTTCCATGACTGGCCTGTTCACACACTCACAGATCATCCCCCATCCAAAACCTTCATCTTATCCTTGATGGTCGGCCCCAAACATTACAGGAACAAAACGCCACAAGACAATCCGGTTACACGGAAAAAAAATTACACAGAATTATAACAGCACAGGACAAAACTAGAGGGGGAGCACTCGGTGTAGGTGGCCAAAACCTCCGCGCCAATATGCTAGGTCACTCAAGTGAACAGCTGTATCCTATTCATTGCAATGGTTGACATTCAACAGTGCCCACAGAGTTATAGTTGCAAGCTTGTCCCTTTTACTTTTTACTTTTACATTTACTCAATTCATGCGTCAATAACTAGTTCCTTGAGACGAAAATTTGATTTTACGTGGTATACTCATCCTGAAGTTCCAAAATCTAGCCGCAATTATAATTTTGGCATGTTTCTTTGTTTGGAAATCACTTATAACATGTAGAAGCAAAAAAAAAATCGAAATTTTGTTGAAAAAAAGTTTCAGAAAATTTTTGTTTTCTCTAACATTTTTTGGGGGGGGGGGGGGGTTGGAAATCACTTAAAACATGTGTAGAAATTGCAAAAAATAAAATTAAATATTTTTCAAAATGGCCGCCATAGCGGCGCATATTTGATTTTGCGACCGGCAGTCCCAAATCAATGGCCATGATCCTGTGGACGCATACCCTAATCGCCCCACCAAGTTTCAGTCGAAATGCCGTCTGAGAGTTTTTCCGGTAATACTGTTCACAAACGAAACAACAAACAAGCATCATTGACTTGGCTACATACGAAGATCTCAACTTGAGCCTCTGCCTATGTCTTATAAAGCTTGTCTCTCGAGAGTTTAGCGACGCAAACCAGAAGTTTCTAGCATGATTCTCTACCAACCATTCCAAAAATCGAATGTTTGACCGTCACTGTGACCTTGACCCTTTGACCGATTTTGACCAAAATTGCTAATCCAGCGACTAGCCATCACCCTCCTGAATCACGTGGTGTGTAATTGTGACATTGCGAGCTTCTTCCGTTGCTCGAGTTATCGTGCCTACAACTAACAAACACCAAACAAACAAACAGAACAAGCAGTCAGTAGACTGGTCACTTTCCGAAATCGTCACTTACCTCTCGACTGTGCTAATAAGTAAGCTGTCTGTCTAGAGAAGGTTAGCGACGCAAACCAGAAGTGTCTAGGATATTCTTGTTATCGAAACCATCCCAAGAAATTAACGTCGACCGAGCGAAAAATCTCGCATTTCTCACGCAAATTAAACCTTCACGTAATCAACCGACGCGTCTGCGCGCGCAATTGCATATGGACGACCCGGAGCGCGTCGGAGTGAAATATTTTTTATACATCTTAAAACGTCTGCCAAACATCGTTTTTACCAGATTTCGCAACCGAGTTTTAACGCGTCCTCCCAGCCGATCGTCCGAGAAAAAACCGAAAAAGACCAAAAGTTAAAATCGAAGTTAGAAACGAACTGGCGGAACCGTCGAGCTAAGCAGGAAGAATACTCCATTTCTCCACCGTGAGATGTACGAATTATGTTTAGACCTCCAGCTGTGAGCCTTGACCTTTTGACCGAATTTGACCAAAATCTATCAGCACTTAGCCATCACGCTCGAATACTGTGTAATTTGACATTGGTAGCTGTCTTCCGTTCTGAGTTATCTGCCCGTACAAGACAACAAACAAGCAGTCATAGACTTACTTAGCGAAATCATCAGATTGACTCTTACCTTGTCTAATAAAAGCTGTCTCTAGAGAAGCGTAGCGCGCAAACCAGAAGTTTCTACATGATTTGTTACCCAAACCATGCAAAAATCGAATGTTTTGGATGTTGACCTCCACTGTTGACCTTGCCTCTATGACCGATTTTACCAAAATCTAATCAGCGCTTGCCACACCCTCCTGAATCACGTGGTTGCTAATTTGACACCCTTGGGCTAGCGTTCTTCCGTTCTCGATTTATCTATTTTTGGGATGTTTCTGACCTCATGACCGTTGACCTTGATTGACCCGGAATTTGACCAAAATCTAAGTCAGCACTAGCCTCACCCTCGCTGAATCACGTGTTTATTTGACATTGGTAGCTCTTTCCGCTCTTCGAGTTATCGGCCTACAAACGAAACAACAAACACACGAAGCACCCCTGGGGCACCTGACGTTTCCTGTTGAAAATAACCCAAACGTGTTTGTGTGACGTATCAAACCAATCAATTCGCCAATCGAATACTTAATTTACAGTAAGAAACATAACTCCAATGCAAGCACTCCTGATGCAATCACCAAGACTTGACTCAAAAGGAATAAAATACATTCTCATTATAAATAATAAATTATGAGTGCAAAATACAGAAGTTTCTTCATGAGCTGAAACACCGAAAACCCTCTTCCAACTCAAAACACCGTTGAATAAGTCTATGGCTTTTTAATAAATAAATTAGTGACAACTAAATCTTTGGCAGTTATCTCTCCGC
>JAXMNL010000073.1:38521-49342 GCA_035128595.1 Eptatretus atami | reverse complement strand
ACTGAAGATGTCTATTATAACTACTCTTCAAAACATCCTTTGAGCAGATATCACAATGTTTTCTTTCCAAGTGAAGAGGAGATATTTGATGAAATCGATTAAATGTGTGTTTGTTGGTTTGAAGGTGTTTTTTATAATGTTTATATTCGTGATTACAAACAGCGCAGTACGTGTATTCACCATATTTATTTAATAAACTACTTAAACAAATTTCTTGTGAAATTTCGTTTATTTTACAGGTGATCTTACTAACTAAAATTCCTTGATGAAAATTTCGTTATTTTACATGTGAATCTGTGCTTAAACTAAATTTTCTGTATAATATTCGTTTATATTCACGTGAATCTTGCTTAAACTAAATTTTCTTGATGAAAATTTCGTTTATTTACAGGTGATCTGTGCTTAAACTAAAATTTCTTGATGAAAATTTCGTTTAATTTGTAGGTGAATCTGTGCTTAAAACCATTTTATCCTCCAACTTTTTCCACTGAATAATTACAATGTTTCAAGACACAAAAGCCAAGTTTCAATCAATCTCTTTATTTGTAAAAGACACTGAGAAATATGTCAAGGATGTAAAATTGAACAAAGATATATATAACAACTATTGGATAAAAACAATTATTAATGGTGGAATATAGATTTGAAGTTTAGCTCTCTTCAATCAGTCTCAATTTGCTTAAAGGATATAGTTGGCTAAATTTGGTAGTATACCTGTACGAATTCGAGGTGTAACTGGCAAACGGATATCCTTTGGACATTAGTTAGTTTCTTCTTCTCTCTACATTAGATTTTGGCTGGATATATCATATAAACGTATATTATTTGAGACACGTTAGGCACAAATAGCGCACTGAATCAATAGAATATAATTGCAAAAAATACTAACACCTATGATAGAGACTCGTATAGCTTTTAACAGATATAAGCAAAAGTATTAAGAGATAACGTATACCAACGGAATACTGAGTCCTGTATATGATTGTCTAAGGGAGGCGTTCACACAATCATTTGTGCCTAACGATATTCTTTTACATTCAAACTCTAAAGAATGTAAAAGCTGCCCTTGCATACGAATATATAAAGGATCTTAATATATCGAGATAGGTGAACATGACGATTTGCTCACGAGATATAGCCTATTAAGTGATGCTGCTCACAAGCGTGATCCATTGTAAAATTACTTTAATATGTAAAATAAACAAATGAGTAGTAAAACTTCGCGTGATCGTAGAAATTAGGAAAAGATGAGTATCTAGCATTCAATGTCACATGGACATTTGGCGATGCTTTGGTCCTCAGCTGTTAAATTTAGACATATGAAGTCAATGAACTTCTTAACTGAAGATTTGATAGAAAGAATTGTGATCGCAAAAAGCGATCTGAGGAGATACTCCGAAGACTGGTATACGTATATACTTGTTAAATAATAAGGTAAGTTTTTGTTATCGATGAGAAGCAAATTGCTAAATACAGTAAATAAGAAGCAAACACGTTGGCAAAAATAAAGCCGTAGTAGTCGAGAATAAGAAGTGTAAAAATATTTAGCATGCTGAGAAAATATAACGAACTACTACACGTAGCTCACACGTATAACGCTAACGAAAACACACACATAGGAACAAAGTTGTAACGAACAAAACGTTAAAGCGACAGATGACACACAAACACGTATACTATGTAATTACTCATAAAAAGATAACGAAGAAACACGTCGAGAGGTATAATGTATATAAAGACATAAGCGAAAAAAAAACACATTATTTCAAAACAACGTCAAAAGAGGCCATTATTCTATTTATTTCATCACATTGGCTCCAGTAGAAAGACACGTGAACCAGAAATAAATAGGAAAGTTGTTGTTATTGTATGTTTTATATTATAATATTAATTAAATTTTAGTACAAATACATATTTTTAATATAAATTCAGGAAAACACATTATAGCTTAATATAATAAGTTTCGACGATCGAAGACGTGACAAAAAATCTCAAACACAGAAAATATTACACAGAGAGGAACTAAGAAATAAACATGAAAACAAACTGACAAGAAGGCAATCGGAAAACGTGATACATAAAACGGCAACGATCAACGAAAATAAATTCGAGAAAAAGATATGTATGTATTTTACGCTGCCAATACGACACATAATAAACGAGGAAAGCTATGTAATATAAGAAACACAGATTCAGTAAATTCGTGGTACGTCCAGAGAAAAAAGACGTAAAAAAAATTACAATACGTCTACATACGTCAAAATATGCGTTGGAAGGTACTTAACCAGAAGAATTCAAAGCACGATAACTAAATAAAAAAACAAAATAAGATAAGAAAATTAAGTTTTGAGAGGTAAACTAAGCATAATACAAAAAAAAAATCGACGTGATTTCGAATTAAATGAAGTAACTTACAAGTAACGTGGTGTCACGACGTGTGCCCAAGATCGCATAAACATAGCCTCAGACGATGTGTCAACAAAGAGATCGTGATAACGTATAGCACTACAACACGTTACTACAACGGTTGAAAAAGAAATATACAAGGATATACTAAATGCATTCAAAAAAAAAATCGAACGTGGTTTGACTTATGAGTAACTTACAAGATAAGGAACAGGGTAGTCGACGTGTTCAAACACAGATCAGAGAGCGTAACGGTGCCACAAAAACTATGAAGCAAAGCATAGCGGAACGTAGAATGAAAGCATAAAGCTGGCAACACGTCTGTAAAATGTCAAGCATGTTAAATTTGTGGACGAACCATCAACAACTAGAAGACGAAAAGACAGCATAAAACTTAACGAAAAAAAAAAGTATGCCACAAAAAGTGTTGCAAAAAAAAAAAAAGCCGTGCTTAATGTTTTCAAAAACTTACCGAGGAGGAGAATAAACATATTCGAACGAGATGATGAGA
This sequence comes from Eptatretus atami, assembly GCA_035128595.1. Lineage (NCBI taxonomy): Eukaryota > Metazoa > Chordata > Myxini > Myxiniformes > Myxinidae > Eptatretus > Eptatretus atami. The sequence continues at coordinate 46,425 of JAXMNL010000073.1, read as the reverse complement.
ACAGCGATTTTAGACAAAATTTCAACATAAGAATCGGCATAACTGGCTAATACGTACAAAGAGTGTGACTGGGCCATTATACAGCGATATCCGACGTGGTGATCTGTACTCGCCATAAACCGTCATACCCAAATCGAGTTATATTAAAATACCATCATTACGACAAAAAAACTTATCAGATATTACTATAAAAATAACCTACAGAGTAAATTTAACAGTCATATATATCAATAACTAAACAATAGGATTACACGAGAGTTATATATGATGAACAAAAAAAACACACAAACACAAAAAAAACACACACAAAAAACACACAAAAACAACAACACACAAACCACAAGATCATACAAGTTTTACTAACATTTACACCAAAACCTTGACGATTTTTGGCGCAGAAAAAAAAAAAAAACGACACAAAAATACCGGAAGGAAAGAGTCCCCAAAAACAACACAAAAACGCTTGGTATAAAAAGTGTTTTGCTTCATTAAATCTAATAATATTCAAATGTATTTAAATTATTTAACACTATACAATCATTTACAAAGCAACCTTTTCAGATTTTCAAGAAAAGACGACGAAAACAACAAAACACTTAAAATAATTGAAGGGACGATTCCACATATAGAAGTTAAACGAATTAACTACAGGAGTAATATAATAAATCCGCAACAGAGCAAAAAAAAAAAAAAAACAGAAGAAGCAAATTACACTCACGAATCATCCATAGGGTAGAGAAACATTGTCTTTACGGGTATACTTCCTCAATATAGAACAGGTCCCCTGTAGCCAGTAGCGCAATAATAAAGCGACAGACCTGACCGAAGACAAGAGATGAATTGTGGGCGTTTCAAAACCTAGTTCAAAATACAAATATAGATAAAATGTAATAAGAATACGTATATCAACGCTATAAAGAATACGAACAAAAATATAGAATAACACAATGAATATAATATTTAAATGGGCAACCGTCTGCCTATAACACGCGGACCCATATTACAAACGTTGGTATTTTTTGTTTTTTTACAATCCCGTATCCAATGGAGTTGCTAGCTGGTGAAACCTCATACAAAAAAGAATCAAGTGGCTAAATTGTTCCGACTTCATGGAATTCATTGAAGGACTGGATAAAATTATCTTCAGCACTTATTTACTGATGGCAAGCTTATCTCAATGTTGTGAGTCTAGTGACACAAAAAAAAAAAAAAAGCATGTTCTCACGACAAACAGTACCCTGGTCCGAATCATACATTGAAAAATATAGCACAGGTATAAATTGCTGGGAAAAAAAAAAGACCATGTGGATGTAGCCATAATAAAATCAAGGTTTGCTATTATTAAAAATCAGGACAAGTAGAAGAATTCCAAGTTATAGAGCATTTATATACACAAAGCAATAGACAGTACAAACGAGATGCAAATTAAGATCACCATCTTTTAATTATTTTTTGCACAGCTAAGAGAAAAAAAAAAAAAAGGCTACAGTCGATACTAAGTTCTTTCAAAACACACTACCACAACAGACCGTAAGATAATATATAAATTCTGTATGAACAAATACTTATCAGGAGTGCAGATAAAAACAAAGAATGGACAAGATTATTAAGGAGTGAAAATATATCCAATAGAATAAATACGGTTATATTAAATATTATATATTAAATTAATAATTTCAGGTTATTATCAGACAAACGGAGATGAAAAAAGAAAAACATTTGAGTTTAATGGACGTAACTCAACTCCAAACAACAACGAGTAAGACACTCCTTTAGAAACATGGGAAAAAGGCGGGGTCTGCGAGCAGCAAAGATTGATTGGTAAAGATTATTAAAAATGCTGGAAAATTTAGTGGCAAGTACTAAAAAAAAAAGAGAGCAAAATGGAAGGGCTATGAAAGATGCCAAAAGGCTAATTGTGATGTTCTACAAAAGCGTTATCAAAAAAATAAAGTAGTAATAATAATAAATAATATAATTTATAAAACAGATTTTAAAAAGGCTATTGTGTGTTCTAAAAAAACAACGATAAATCAAAATAGTACGTATATAATTAAAAATAAAAATAAAAAAACAGAATAAATCAAAAAAGTGTGTTCTAAAATAACCGTTCAGTAGTATAATAATTAAATATTAAAAAAAAACAATTTTAAAAAGGCTATTGATGTGTTATCAACAAAAAGCGAATATCAGATAGTTGAGAGAGATAATTATATAATAATTAAAAATTAATAAAAAAAAAACAGATTTCAAAAAAAAAAACAGCGTTCAAAGTATAAATATAAAAAATATTAAAAATAAAATAAAAAAAAACACAAGATTTCAAAAAAAGGACTAATGTGTGAATCTAGCAACCGTTCAAAAGTGTATATAATATAAATTTAAAAACAAGAAATTAATTAAAAAGCTTTGTGTAGTTCTACAGCGTTCAAAAAGTAGTATAATAAATATCATTAATTAAAAAAACAAGATTTAATAAAGATTGTAGAAAAACATTATACGGAAAGTTCACAACGCAACTATGATGGAGCGTTTTTTTTTGCACCACCATTCTTCAACATGTTACAATTAGTTATTAAATAACCGTTGTTTGTAGTCACTTTAAGACAATCGAATATAAAAAACAAAAAAAAAAAAATTTCCATTGGAATGATTTAGAGTTATCTTATCACACTGCACAAAACAAGGGGAGAAAAAATTACCAAAAATCAACCTGTATGATAGCAGTCAGGACAAATTCAGAGTAACAAAATACATGTTAAACTACCAGAGTTACGTATATTTCCACAATATTGTGATCAAAAATAATAAAAACAATAAACACAAAAGAAAGTAAGCTATTGTCTCACACTAACACAAAGTATCAGATCGCATTATAGTCCAAAACGAAATAACTTGCGGGGGAGGGCAAGGAAGGATACCAAAAAGCAAAGAGAGCGGTAGAAAACGAGGCAAACGAAGAAAACAAACAAGCTCAATAAGACATAAAAGAATCCTCGAACCATCTAATGATGACGTCCAATAAATAGAAATATGAGTCATTGTGATGTATCAAAGGTATTTGCGATTAAAATTATCTTGCTAATAGAACAGAGACTAGACCAGCAAACAAAATATCAAAACCACAGACTTGCTAGTTTCCGAGAGATAAAATAAGAGTTTCGGCAGATTTACCAATATAACAAAGGCGATTATTAGGAAACTATTTTTTCTAGGAGAAATAATTTACAAAATCGGAAAAGATGGTTACTAAGAGACCAAATGACGCGTAGGATTCTGCATACTACATTAATAAGGCAAGTTCACGAAGATATCCGAAGAAACACAGGTTGTGCCAACAAAAAATGATAAACAAAAATAAGGAAATGAACGAATCAATAAAATTTATAAGAAAATTCATAGATGATGCATTAATAAATGTGCGGTAATAAAATCTCTGGCATAATGCCAAAAAAGACTGTTCATTCCGCAAAACACAATTCAAACTTGCCTAAGTAAATCGGAAAGATAAATTTTTTGCGAATTTCCATATCGCGGAGATATATATTTGGAAGAGTACATCAAACTTTTTTTTCAATTAGAGGAATATTTAAAATTAGAAGAATGGATATCATAGTTGACGCAGAGAGGAAATAAATAAAATAATTAACATGTATAAGCCAAAGAATCAGGAAGTTTTCGATGAAAACTAGTAGGGTGGTGAAAGAAAGTACACGAAAGAAGAAGACAAACGTGAGATAAAAACACTAATGGAGAATAACACTCCAGAGGAAACTAAAAAATAGACAGCAGAAGAATACCACGTAAACAAAACGGAAAAAAAATGCCGCCAAAAAAAAAGGTGAAAAAGAAAAGACAACACTCAAAGCATGGAGATAATCACAATAGATCTTGAAGTCCTTTGTTCCATGGTGTCAAGCTGAGCAAAGGAATAATGAGAGTGGAAGCAGACACAAACAAGAAAGGAGGAAAGAGAGCAGATGCCACAGCTCAAAATAATGAACGCCTAACACTCTTCCAAAAAAGATAGGCACCTGCCTCTATAGAGTATAATCCTCACAAAAAAAAAAAAAGAAAACCAAAAGATCATATGTGTGTAAGCAACAATTGCCCGATCTCCATGTATCAGAACAGAAGCCTCCACAATAAAAAACAAACAACATAGATAGCGAAAAGCTGCACTAGCAACTCAAACCTCGAGATAAAAAACATCAGATCTCTACTCTATCCAGTAGAAACACTCACACTACCACCCATCTATCTCCTCCAAAAACCGCCATCTGGAGAGAAGCAGTGAGCCTGACCACACCTCCAAACCCGGGAAAGACAGGGCTCTCCAATTGGTTGTGGTTTCAGAGATGGAGTTTCCCCAAGACTATTACTAAAAGAGAGCAATGGCTTAAGAGCATATAAAAAAAAAAAAACATACGGAAAGAGAAAGAGAAAATCACAGAGGCAATACCCTAACTGAGGGCGAAAACTTAAACTACTTACTAACCTAAGCAAATAAAACACCGAGCAAAAACCAACAACCCTCTTGTTTGTGACACGTAACACTTAAGCTCACAGGTATACTAATATTAGATACATTGAGAGTTGAATTTCTACTCACGTAACACTAAAATGACCAAAACACAAACTACAGCACAAAAATGCTAAAAACTCACCATTAAAATTCTTACCATACCAACCCACAAAACCGTCAACAATATTATTATATAGGCACACCATAAATTTTTAAAGAAAGTATGATATAGAATTAATATTAGATTTCAAGTAAAAGGAATAGATTCTCACTTTACTCACTGAGAATAGAACTCACCTAGCAGGTGCCTGCAATATAAAATCATTTCATTCAAACAGTAAGGAATAGAGAAAAAGGGAGTCATTCGCTGTTTTGTGTCAAACAAATGTTGATACAAACACTGAGCATCAGGAGACAAGAAAGAAAAAACAAGAAGAATTATTCTGAGATCAGACACAACATTGATAGCCAGACAAGAACAAAAAAAAAAATCTCAAGGTGCAAGATACCCATCTACAGAACCTTGATTTGTTCTTATAGAACCATAACATAAACAACAAATGTTATCAGAATTTAAGGAGCCAATGAGAGCACACTGGAGCCAACACAACATCCCTGGACTGTTACCAAAAAGAGAAAACTTGAATGAAAGAATGAACAACGAAGGATGTTGGAATGGTGGAGAAAGAAACTCAATCAACTGCCCCAAACAGATTCAAGCTGACCTTCAGAAAAAAGGAAAATAAACAGTTTGAACTCACACCACAAGCAACACACAAACAACATACACCAAAAACTACAATGAAAGAGGGGAGGTTTCATGTGGTAGGAGACCCAGGAAAGAAAGAGAACAGAGACACAAACAAGAGAGAGAGAGACAGAAGACAAGACAGAGAGAGGGAGAGAGAAGAAGAAGAGAGAGGAGAAGAGAGAGAGAGAGAGAGAGAGAGAGAGAGAGACATAGAAGCCTGAACTGGAGAGTTATGAACACCAACACAAAACTGACAGCCAACATCCTTCTGGAGATGTTCTGTGGACAGATGAGAAAAAAAATTAGAACTATATTTATAAGATATGAAAGAGCACAATCATACTCGATGTTTACATAAAACAAAAATGAGTTTAAAAGAGAACAACCTTCCCAACAGTACAAAACGTGGAGGAGAGATATCAGATAAGATTAGATTATATGAGAGTATGACATAGTGAACTTGCCTTTGAGCAACTGGGATGTCCATTGAATCGTGTGCATGAGGCATCATGAAAAATCAGGAGAATTAACCAAGGTTTTTGAGAGCGCAATAGTTCAAAACACCCAAGTGTAAGACAGCTGGGTCTACGTCGAAGGTCATGGGTAATTAATAGACACAGACAAAAAGGAAACTAATAGAAGCACACAAACACACATTAAAAAGAAAACACGCAGAGAATGGTTCAAAGAATAAAACAATGGAACTGTTCATGAAAGTGTCCCAGCAATGAGTCACAAGAAAAATATATAAAAAAATCAAACCAATGAAAAACACAACTGTGAGGAGATCATGAAACACCAAGTTGAGAAGAAGGCAAACCACTTAACAAAAAATCATGGAGACGAACTGGAAGACAGTTTGCACAAAGAGTGGACCAACCAACACAGTAGGGAGGTGTAGGAGAAAACAATAACATGGCTACAGGAACACTTACACATGCAGTATTAAAATATAAATGTAAACCACAAAGAGAACTGTGTGATGTGCTAACAAAAAAAAAAAATATTAAAAATATAACAGAAAAGGATGATCAATACACATTTTAGTCATAAAGGCCAATTACTTTTTTATTTTCTAATTATAAAAAAGAGACAATCTTAAGTTCGAATCAAAAACGAAAATTCAATGAGAAAACAGATCAACACTGAAATAAAAAAATTGTGAGATACAAAATATTTTATGTCAATTTCAAACTTATTTTCGAGCAAAATAGTTATTTGAATCAAAAGATGACAAGAGAGGTGCCAAAATAATTTTGGCCATGACAAGCATCATAAAGAAAAATAAAAAATGTTTCCTATATACGGGAGAATTTAATATCGATTTAATCTTAAATAAGACAAAAAAAAAATTAAACTACACAGACTAAAATTGTGATACTTTATATATAGTAAAAAACAATATTTAAATGTCCAGCACTATGAAATACCAGACACAATACACGCATTAACACAAGTACAACAGAATGACCTTGATTGAGAAATATCAATAAAACAACCAAAAAAAAATAATAAGGATTATAATTTAATTATATCATACCACAATGCGTATTAGTATCTGTGATGTCACTAGACCATAACCACCAAGATTTAAATATAAACAATAAATACATGCATAATAAAAACTACAAATAAGATAAGAGAAAAGAAAAACGACGAACATAAGGATTGACAAAAACACAGTTTTATGAGGAGAAAAATCAGCAGAACTCAGAAATTTACCCCACTTAAAAAAAATAAAAAAAATAATAAATTTCATCAGTCAAACAATTACTAACAAAACAACGTCACACAAAAAACCCAAAAACCGTATTCAAGTTTTCATCGAATCCATACACAACAAAAACTATTTATAGAGAGAATAATATGAAATAGCTAAAATATCATTATGGCCCTATTGTAAAAACGAGATTTGGTGGTGCTTTACAAGCACAGACAGTCTCACGGGTTACATACGCCCGGCAAGTTTAGACACAGAGAGAGATCATCAAAAAAACGGGAGTCACGATGCCTAAGATGATACAAAAGATAACCAACCTGTGACCTTGCCAGTTATGAGAGAGATATACCCCACGTGAACTACTGGACATGAGGTTTAAGAGATCAGCAGACCTACGAAAGTAAAGCCGCAATCCTAAGCCAGTTTGGTTTTAAATTACAAATCGAGCACAGAGATTGAGTTCTTCAGCACGAACGAAATAATTCAAGGCAAAAATTCGAGAGTAAACTGAAATAAACAGATATTAATGGGGAACATGGAGAACAAAGAACAAAGCAAAACATAAAATCATGATAACAGAGTAATAATTCATTTTTAACAAACCGTCGTTAATAATAGGGAGATAATAACGGATAACGAGTATTTCGAGGCAAATAAAAAGGAAAGAAGAGAGCCCATAACAAAAAATAACAAAAGGCTAATGACAACCTGCATACAAAACAGGAGTAAACTTGAGGGTAGCCAAATCAATGACGAGAGAGAAAAGAGTGTGGAAAAGAGCAACAAAATGCGGACATCATGACAAGACCGATGTCATGCCAAAAAAAAGGATATCGAGCCGCAACCAGCTCGAGCAGCAGCGTAAAGGACAAACAATGACGGCGAAAAACAGGATACTCTAATATAAG
>JAXMNL010000072.1:190313-203544 GCA_035128595.1 Eptatretus atami | reverse complement strand
GCAATAGTCTGCAAATACGGCAAGCCGGATATATTTTTAACTTTTACGTGTAACCCAAAAGTGCAAGAGATCACTGGCAGTTTGGATCCGCGTCAGTATGCGCAAGATAGACCTGACCTGGTAGCCAGAGTCTTCAAGAGGCACCTGGAGGAATTGCTGAAAGATCATTACGGCACAGACATGTCCTCGTGTGCTGTTGCGTATGTTCACGTGATTGAATTTCAGAAACGCGGCTTCCCCATGCGCACATGCTTATCATTCTTGATCAGGTGAGCAAGCTTAGGAATCCGCTAGACATTGATTCTTTGATTTCGGCTGAGATCCCTGACAGGTGACTCAGGCGGCGCTTTTTGATGTTGTGCAGTCGTGTATGGTTCATGGTCCATGCGGGACCCTCAAACCACAGTCAGTATGTATGGAAGCTCCGGCAGTGCACAAAAGAGTACCCTAAGAAATTCTGTAACGCAACTGCTATTACGGGCAATGGCTACCCTGTCTACAGGCGCCGCGATGATGGAATGACTGTTCGCGTTGCTGGGCATGATCTTGATAACAGATGGATAGTACCGTACAACCCGTTTCTGAGTCAGAAGTACCAGGAGGGACATTACTTTGAAAGTATTTCACACTCCATATAGATAGACATCCCTCAACATTTATGTGGGCCTGGTACTTCTGACTCAGAAACGGGTTGTACGGTACTATCCATCTGTTATCAAGATCAGCCCAGCAACGCGAACAGTCATTCATCATCGCGGCGCCTGTAGACAGGTAGCCATTGCCCGTAATAGCAGTTGCGTTACAGAATTTCTTAGGGTACTCTTTTTGTGCACTGGCCAGCTTCCATACATACTGACTGGGTTTGAGGGTCCGCATGAACCATGAACCATACACGACTGCACAACATCAAAAAGCGCGCTGAGTCACTGTCAGGGATCTCAGCCGAAATCAAAGAATCAATGTCTAGCGGATTCCTAAGCTTGCTCACCTGATCAAGAATGATAAGCATGTGGCGCATGGGAAGCGCGTTTCTGAAATTCAATACGTGAACATACGCAACAGGCACACGAGGACATGTCTGTCCGTAATATCTTTCAGCAATTCCTCCAGGTGCCTCTTGAAGACTCTGGCTACCAGGTCAGGTCTATCTTGGCATACTGAGCGGATCCAAACTGCAGTGATCTCTTGCACTTTGGGTTACACGTAAAGTTAAAAATATATCCGCTTGCCGTATTTGCAGACTATTGCCATAGCATCCTGGTATCTGCTGCATTGCTCGCGGACTGCCAGAATAAAAGGACGGAAGGATGACTACTTTACCTGCCAATACCGTCTGTGTATGCACTTGCTGTGCATCTGGTCCATCAAGCCTCTGTACTTTTCGACACGGAGGGTCGATTGATTGCGGCGCAGGAAATCAAGCCTGGAGGCCTCAGCTTATATAGGCATCCACCAAATACTGCTGGAATCGTTTCCCAGAGCAATGTACAGGTGAGAATGGTTCTCTGATAGCAATTCTGTATGCATAGTATTGAAGTATCGTGACTGTCTGTCTTTTAGGTGTCTTAGTTTCAACATGCAGAGTACCTTGAACCCAGCCCAAATCCCTCTAGGGAAAAGCAGGGGGTATACCATTGGGTCACAGTTCGCAGACATGTAATTTAAGTTCGACTTCGGCCTGTCGCGGGAATACATGACAATGTCATTGAGTACGGGGGGTGCACCATTCATCACCAACAAACACAGCTGCGACCTTGTCATGTCTTGGTTCATTATAACGGCGTGGTCATGACCACGTTTGATGACCATGCGAACAGTCGCAAGAAGTGTCCCGAGATGTCTGCGCTGCCAGCCGCTTCACGTTCAATTTCATGCATATGTTTATACTGCAGCGTAGGAGTTGTTGGTTTCCAGTACTCCTTGAATTATACCCATGGTACTTCTGTGACACCAGCATTGTGAGGATCTTGCAAACGTGCATCAAGAGCTTGGCAACCTTCCAGAATGTACATTTGCCCATACCGTTGGCTTGACCCCAGTTGAGGGATGCAGCGTGCCAGCTCTGTGGTACACCTGGCCATGAATCCTGAAGCAGTATGGACTGGAGTTGCATAGTGGTGTACCGAAGCACTCATGGACACAAAAGCAAAGGCGCTGTTGTACTGCCTGATGTTGTCTAGGAAGTTCCTAGAAGCAGAGTCACCAGATGTAAGCAGCAGCTGGAGTTCAGGCGGATATGGGGAAAGAGGTGCAAGGAGGACTTTCCCATTATGGCAACAATTAAGTTTCTCTCCAGGAAAACGAGTGCAGCACAATGCAGGCATTGGTTGTCAAGCCCACCAACAAAGAATGGTGCTACATCGACAGGCATTCCCTCACAATGAAGATCCGCCTGCAAGTGTTAACAATTGCTGCCCTAGCACGACGCTGCCTGTCATACGCGCGCTCCGGCACCTTACGGCAGCATCCCCACCCCTTACCAGTCTAGGCGTCTACAAAAGGAAAGCGAAAGACAAATGCAAGCAGGAACAGAAAGTGATAATTTGAAAGTAACAACGCTCGCAATAATTTGAACGTAACAATTACGTAACACGCTCGCAACAGAGGTTAATAAATAAGAAATAATAATAAACTCTGTGCGAGCGTTGTTACGTAATTGATTATTTCCCAGAATAATCGATATTGGTTAACATAGCTGGTAGCAGACGACAGACCCTACACGGGGAATGACAAAAATACGCATTGTGCAAAATGCAAGTGGTACTATGGAACGCCAAGACTTCCCAAATATTCTCGGCATGTCCGCTAAGTGCCACAGCAGTTTCATAGGGATCGTTGTGACGGCCAGCCGAGTTTTTAGTGTGCAGCTTGGTATTATAATAGAGATTAGTCTTTTGATCTTCTTGCCAAAAAAATCTGTATGAAGCAACCAACAAAGGTTACACAAAGTAAGTCTTTTGCTGTTTAACTCTCCAAGAGTTCTTCTCCATCCACAGATATTCAAAAGTAACAAGGAGTGCACAGGAGAAACCCAACTCCACACACCTCAGCCACCAGACCGTTTTCATTGTTTATTGGCGAGTTGTCAGCGACAGCGTCGATAGAAAATCGCACCACTGAGACTCCCACGCATGTACCATGTGCAATTGCGAAACAGTAATCACGTACAGCAATTTTGAAGACCAATCATATCTCTCATCCAAACCACAATATACGGGTGAGAGATGTGATTTGGGTCTTTATATATATACTAGCCGAAACCCCATCACAGACGGATTCCGTTCCATGAGCAAAATATGACAACCAGTGCGGGCTCTTGTAAGAGTCGGATCCCAGTCGATGTACTCCATGGCCTTACCTAATGAGGCCTACAAAACGTCGTTGTACACGACATTTTTGGTGTACACTACTCCTTGTGAAGAAGTCCCCTGATTTGTGCACGTGTCTACTTTGACGTACAAACACCGTGTCAAAACTTCTCAGGTCACAGTGCCGAGAAAAACGTGACGCGAGCGCTATGAGGAGCACAAAATTGGTCCTTCAGTATTAATATATAGATAGAAGATACAATGTATCTTGTTACATTTTTTGTGTCAAATTCACCTTCTGATTAGTCAGCATGTGCAGAAGAGGTTTTACATTGCAGACGCTATTTTTGAGGAGTGGAATTACACCTCTCAGCGGTGACAGTCTGTCGACGACAGACGTAATGACGTCAGCGAATGAACGATGATGTCATGACGTCCTTACACCTCTCAGCGGTGACGTCACACGTTGCCATGTAAACGAATGTAAAACGAAAAGTGTTTATTCTGCTTCAGAGTTGAAGTTTGACTATTGCCACTATGTGCGATGCACTCTACAGGTACGAAGTTTCTTTCAGTCCAGGTCACAGTACAGAGAAAAACGTGACGCAACAACTGGGAGGAGCACAAAATTGGTCCTTCAGTATTAATAAATAGATAATTACATATACATATTGTGGTGTAGACAACCCCTCCACTGGACCTTAAACGATTCATTATTGGTGGGAACCCTCCCCCGAGGCTAACCAATATCTCACCATACGGCTATCTCCATCCAGCGTACAGCACGGACTAATCACCATCCCGGAAGTTCAGCCAATCATGGACCAGGAAAGTTCACGGCCTGCTTCGCACAGCACTGACCGCATCTAGGCGGACAATCTTCACCCAACTCCCCACCCAACCCACATTGAGGGGATGGAGATGTGCGTACTACACTTTACACCTGCCCTGTTCATAGAATGGAACAAAAGGGATAGACACCTTACACCGAGCTATTAGAGATCACACAACACCCTCCCCCTCATGAGCGATACTGAAGACAACTTAACCAAACAACATGGACTTGTACAAGTACCAAAGGACTATCCAAATAACAATGGTGTCTCAGCATGTCATCTAACGACTGTCCGCTACCCTCGCAAACGTAATAAAATAATTAACCGTTCATAAATTACACAAGGGCATTCAAAACCTTCATTAAGATTCACGCATCAGTCAAGATTGATGATGTTTAATTTTAATTTTTCAATAAACATGTAATTAGTGTCTTTTTTAAAGTTCTAACCAATAAAAAGAACACTTGAAAAATACAAGATTGGCATTACTTGGTGCATTGCAAGTATCTCGCGCAGACATAACATTTTAACGGCCCACGCCAGTTCGATTATTTAAAAGGTTTTTTTTGGTAAAACATCAACAAGAACGGACATAATTCTTATTAGCACATTGTCAGATTTCAACATTCAACAAGGCCAGACGAAACTGAAGTGTGAAAATGAAAAGTGTTCACTCACAAAACATGTTTCTGTCTCGAAGACAATTTGTCAATCCACGAAGGATCCGAGTTTGGCAAACACTGACGACCTGCTGGGGTGGACATGCATTCACAGAGGCATCCAACTGCAAAAGAGAGCTTTGTTTCAGCAATATTTTTTTACATTTGTCTCATTCATTCATTTTCAAAGAAATACGACGACTACAACAATTACTACAACTACTACTACCCTAATTATTGCCTTATTGTGGGGATGGCTGGGAAAAAAAGAAATTTGGATCCAACTCTAACGAACGCGTTATCCATGCTTGATATTCGACTGAAGGTGTTTGGGGAGGAATTTGTCATTTGTTCGGGATGCCAGGAATAATTTTCCTCGTCTTGGTGAAACACGCCCGGATATTCAACGTCCACCAAATAATTTAACAGTTTCACATCCGTCGGATAAATTTCTGCCTGCGACACATCGATCGGATAGTTTTCTCGTCGAGTTGGGAACAACACCAGCACTGACGATTCAAAGCAAGTGCACGACATCGACGGAACCTGGCGGATGTAGAAGAGAATAACAAATGATGGTAGAGGTGTGGGTTTACACGCAATGGGCAGACACAAATTTTGTCAAGAAAATATATTCAACAGAGTTCACCTTTCCTTAAAGGTGCTGAAGTTTTACGACGACGCAAATCAGTAATCGCCTTTGTTTGGTTTTTTTGAACAAATTGAGAAAACATGTCAGCTTATACATTGATTGTAAAGACCAGCAATCACATGTTCCCTCTGTTATCAACTATCCCCCAAAATGTACAGGATTTGACAGGCCTTTGATTGCATGTCTAGATGAAGCATTGTATTCGACTTGCTCATGTTTCCTGTTTTTGTTTTCTCAGGATGACTGATGTTGTGGTTAGAGGTGTAAGCATCTGACACGGAATTAGCAGTGTTGGGGTGGGGGCAGGGTGAGCATCCTGAATCTCGGGGGGGGGGATCCTGAACATGCCAAGCGGGAAGGGGTGGGGATGAGGGGCATCCTGAACTTCACAAATTGACTGAGCTGGAAGTCCCATTGAACTTTACATCATATTTCTTAGATACAGTTCAGAAACCTCATTAAACGTTGTAATGGAGGCTTCAACGGGTTGGACATGTGCCAAGCACCCATTGGTCAGGACCCTTGCAGCATGTGCTGGTGTGGTAAAGAGGTTAAAACCTCAATGAAGTGAAGATACAGTGAGAACAACACACACACCCACACACACACAAAATACTTGTACAGATTAAAGTACAAAGAGAAATAGTGAGAAAATACTTAAATAATATGTATTAAAAAAAAAGGTATGCGTGGATTACTTCAAGTGTCTGCATTGTCAAAGTTTGTGAATAACAAACATGAATTAAAAAAATGGCACAAGCATAATCATTGGTGATAATCTGGTCTTACTTCCATCACGAGATAACCTACAATGGTAAATGTTAACAACAAAGCACCTCAGGAGAGGAAACGAAGCCTTCACGTTCACTCTCTTCATTATGTGTTGTTGATTCAACTGTGGTCTCAACAAAGAAGAAGATTAATCCTCTGAAACCACACAAAAGGCAGCAGACAAATTTCAATAATAATCTGTTTTATGAACGAGGTTAGTATGTCACCAATGAGGCGAAGGGAAACCTATCGTTTATGTTATACGTATATATCGAGTCTAATCTCTTTCATCAAACAGAGCCAAGAAGGAGAAATACTGCCGCTGGGATGAAAGGCTAAGTATTACATATGGAAAGATTTACACATATAGGAAGAGTAGAAATTTAGAAATGATATAAAAGATCACAAGTAGATTGAGTATTTGAAGAGAGCGCTTTGTGACGGGAAGGTTTGGTTATTTTTTATTTTTTAAGAAAATAATGAGGAATTACTTTTAACATGCCCTCGCATCAACTGTATCGTACATACAGGATTCTAAGGTGCCCAACGCCCCCCCCGACCCCCACCCCCAAATCTAAGGCGCAAGTCAATTTTATCTCCAGAAAATGTAATAAACAAAGGCTTTTGAATGCGGCACACATTTATTTAAAGTTCAAAGAAAGTCCAACTGAGAAATGATTGAATAAGAATGTCAGAAGAAAAGAAAACTAACAAGTGGTGCCAGGCACAACAAATCCCACCCATTTAAGGATAAGATTTTTTTGGGGATCAAATTTAAATTTGATACATCCTTAACCTGAATGTTGATATAAGGACTAGAATAAGGATATTTAGTCTTAGTTTGAAGTCAATTAAACCATTTTTGACGAAGTTATGACCGTAAACTGATTTTGATCTTTCGTGACCTGACCTTCACCTTTGATCATTGGACCAGAATTAATGGGTCGTCCAAGTTCATTGCCCACCTGTGGATTAATTTGATAGTTTTTGCTAAAGCCGTTTTGCCGGAAAGTTGCTAACAGAGAGACAGACAAACAAACAAAGAAACAACCGGACGATTATAATATCCCGCTCCTCCTCCGGGGGGCGGGATAATAACATGGCTCTAATTTTAGAAAAACACTGTTAATGCGGCAAACAGCTCGGAAATTGTGTGTTATCAGCTTTGAAAGAAACTCCTAAAGATAGTGTGAGCAAACTTGGTTTATATAAAGATAAACAACTGCTTTTGTTTTTTAGATCCTCGTGGAGGATCTCTAAGTCTTACTCACGTTGTTTGTTCTCATCTTTCTTCTTGTGGACTTTATTGTTTCACAGCCTAAGTTTTTCATCGAAAACTTCCTGAAAACTTGGCAAATATATGTAAAAACACCCTGCGCAGACAGTAACCATCTCCAATTTTGAAAATTCCTCTGAGAAAAAAAGTTATGACGTCAAAATATCTCCGCTAATGCTAATCGGCCAAAAGTATCTCCGAAACTAGGCAAGCTTTTTGAATTCTGTTTGCGGGAATCAACAGGGCATTAGCAGAGATGAATTGCTGCACATGCGATACATCACTATGACGTCATATCAATTTTTATGACGTCATTCTATTTTTTGACATTGTTTGTTCACAACCCAGAGTTTTCATCGGATCTTCGTGAAACTTGCCATGTATATGCAGAAAGCCCACGTGCAGGCAGTAACCATCTCCGATTTTGGAAATTCTTCCAAGAAAAAAGTTGATGTCATAATATCGCCGCTAATGGAAATCGCCTATCCCATTATCTCCGAAACTAGGCAAGCTGTTTGAATTTTGTTTGCAGGAATCAAGCCGGGCATTAGCACAGATAATTTATCGCAAACGTGATACATCACAATGGCGTCATATTCGTTTTTATGACGTCATAAAGACGACGAGGATCTTAGCTCATTTAAGCTTGTTTTGCTTCTTCTTTTTTTAATGTTGAAGGCTTCAGTCACAGACTGAATAGTCCTCATCGAGGCCTAGCCTTAAATAAAAGAACTGCATTGATATAAAGGTTAGGAAAGAGAGAATAGTGTAAGTTTTTGAGGAAATAAAAAAATCTGCTTTTTGAAAAAGGAAGGTCAAAAGTGTTTCGGACGACGTGAGAAGTAAAGAGTTCCAGAGTTTGGCAGTGGAGGGGAAGAAAGAAACATCGTCATGGTCCACCCTTGAAGTGCAATGGCCACACAATAATCATTTGATGTAATGGCTTGTCGAGTTTTCTTGGTCTCGCTAATGGTGGAGGTACACAAGCAGCAAGTTATTGCGAGCAGAAACCAAGTAATATCTGTAGAAAAAGAAAGAGAGCCTACGATGCGGCATAATTTGAGCGGGTTGAGTTTTGAGGTCCATTGCTGGAGTTGAACAGGTCGAATAACTTTTAATTCAATTCTGTCAGTAAGTATGTGGAGCTGGAACCTCCCCAGATGTGAGAGGGTACTCTCTACAAGGACGAATCAATTCTTCATGTAGTTGAAGCAACTGTTCAGAGGAGAAGAATCTTCGACATCTGAATAGGACTCCTAATTATTCGAGGCAGACTTAGCTATTTGTGTAATGTGTGGATTCCAGGATAAATTTGAAGATAGAGTAATACCTAATAGGTTTATTGTATCACATGGTGTAATTGTGGAGCTTTCAAAGGATATTGGAGGGTTGAGAGGAGTTTTAGAGAGAGAAATGGGAAAGAATTGAGTTTTTGAAGCATTAAATTTAACTTGATTACATTTGCCCCCTGGGAGATCTTGTCCAAATCTGAAATTAAAGGAGGTGACTGTGATGAAACGAGATGTAGATCGCGTGAGGGAAGACGGGACAGATGGAAAAGACCTGGAGGAATGTAATGTTGAGTCATCAGCGTACGAGTGCATTTGGTTATTTGTGGAAGAAAGAAGGTCATTGATAAAAAGAAGGAAGAGTGTTGGAGACAGAATGGAACCCTGAGGTACTCCGCTGTTGATAAGGAAGGGGGAGATGTTAAAATTTAACAATTATGGAGATAAGAGCAGTTGGAGAGAAAGCTCGATGTGAGAGAGCAGAGTGAAGGAGGAAGCTTGGATATCAGACCTCGATGCCAAACACTGTGAAGGCTTTTGAGATATCAAGGCCTACAACAAAGGATTCCAAAAGTCTCAAAAGAAGAGGCCGACATTCATATGTTAGAAAGGATATCACCTGTAGATCTTGCCTTGTGAAAGCCTATTGGTGGTCAGATATAAGACTGTGAGATTCAAGATTCTTAAGAAAATGGGAATTGAGAAGACATTACAAGACTTTGAAACAGTAGAAGTCAGAGCAAATAGGGTATTAGAAGGGTTTGAACGATCACCCTTCTTTAAAATAGTCTGTACTAAGGCATGTTTCCAGTAAGAGGAAAAGTTTGGGTTTCAAACAAAAATGAAATAAACGAGCAAGCACGGGTGCAAGTTCTGAAGCACATTCCTTCAAGACACGGGGAGGAATGCCATCTTGCCTGAAGGCCTTGCTTATGTCCAGAGAGAGGAGTATTTTTTTTCGACTCCATGGAAAGAGATTATAGGGAGGGACATATGATTGGTGGAGGAAGAGCATCAGAGGGAAGATGGAATGTTCGAGTCATCCAGGGTGGAGTTAAAGGAGAAAAGAGAACCAAAAAGAGTTGCTTATCGGTCAGAGAGACAGCGATAGTATCAGCGGAATGGAAAAGCGAAGGAAATGTCGAGCAATAGAAGTTGTCGGAGATACTTTTAGCGAAGGACCAGAAAGATGTATTAGTGGAAGAAAATGAGAGGTTGTCACATTTCTTTTGAATGAACGGAACAAATCTTAAGCCAGAATGATCAAAGTTTAAGAGTTGGAGGTCCACAAGGTGTACACAGCAGGCATGTTGATGTTGGAGTAGACATAGACCATCCTTTGAAGTGGAATCATGAGTGAAGGTTAGAGTTCGAAATGTAAGAATTAACAAAAACTTAATGTGATAATTGGGTCTCTGAGAGAAGCAAGATATTAGGAGAGGATCTTGCTCGATGATGTTCAACAGAGAAAAGATTTGAAGAAGACCACGGATGTTGGTGAAATGAATTGAAAAAAGTCATATTGGTTAAAAGGCCAGGGTCTTGGAGGGACCAATACTACTATTGCCTGAGCCCCCCCCCCCTCGTTGGCAGCAGAGACAGGCAGGCACCAAGAGTCTTTGCACCCCAAAATGCCAGGAACGAGGGGCCATTAACTTTTCGAACTTGATCATATTTAATTGGAGCTGTCTGAGGGAAATGAAAGGAAAGAGAAATAAAAGAGAGAATGTAAAGTCTCTCTCTCTCTATCGAGTGCAGCCTGTGGCTGCTGGTTGCATCATTGGTTGGGACACGGCTATGCCACTAATGCAGTTCCCCCTTACCAGTGCACTGGTGCTCATTTTGGCTGACCTCGAAGGATGACAGGCTGAGTCGACTCCTGGTGTATAATTCAGTGGCCCAACAGGGCTTGAACTCAGGAACCTAGGATCCAGCCGCCACCCTAACCACAAACCTAACACCAGGCTCAGATGTCAAGTGAGGAGTGAAAATGAGTGAGTAAGAAAAGTGTATGATGAAAAGGCGTTTGACATTGTTTGAAAAATGTGTGATGTTTGTTTGCAAGAAAGAGAGATTAAAGGCTCATCTGGAAGTTATAGTTTGAGTGAGACAGAAAGTTCCGTTCGAAGTACCGTACGGATAAAGCACAAAACAACCACAAATTACTTGGATCAAAGTAATTGGATCAAGTCCAACGGGGGCGAATGATGAGGTGGGTGAGGGAGAGGAGAGAAACACAACAATCTGAAGGACAAGAGGTGGGCTTGACGAGGGTTAATGTGGATCAAAATATCACGAGTATTTAACAAGGAATTAAGGCGCATGAGGAGGCCATTCGTCCATCATGCCTGTGCACATCAACACCACACCAATTTATCACACAAGATCCAAAGAAGAAAATGCAAAAATGTTTTTTTTTTGTTGTTGGTTTTTTTTGCAAGTTATGCAGGAATGAAACAGACAAGTAGGAGTAAGAGGAAGCAGTATGGTAGAATTATATTTGGAAATGAGAGTGAAGGGATATGAAACATTTTAAACTGTGATTTAAATTTTAAAAGATTATGGTTGACAGAACATGTGGAAATGAAATTCATAAAAAATGGAGATAGAGAGAGGAAAGAAGGATATGATGGAGAAGTGAATGAGCCGAGAAAGAATAAGAGGAACGACTGAAGTCCCATTTTCACCTTTCTACAATTCCACTTAACATTGACATCTCATCATCATTAACTCAACATGGTAATGAAAGTACACTGACTCCACTCCTTGTGCTCTGCTCTGCTCCCCCAATGCCACTGATCCTTAACAGAGTAAAATTGATAATAAATTATATATTTGTGATTGGTAAGTGTCCTCTTGTGGTTATTTATATTGCCCCTTATTATTTATATCAAATAATTAAATACGAGTGTCGAGTCACGCCGCCACATGGCTTGTGATCTTGATGAGAAGGTGCACAGCTGTTATCGTCAACCGGTGGTCAAATATGCAAACATGGCCATGTCCACAAGACCCAATCACATTACAATACCATACATCATGTTGCAGATTTTGACGACGAATGCCTTCCCACAAAACAAATGCAATGAAAACACCTTATGATGTGACAAATATGCACTCATCACAATCCAATCTGTAATAAAAGCAAATGGAATGTGTATAACGGTAATAGGTTCTTGCTAATGAGAGTATTACTAATGACCGATGTGTGCATTGTACCTCATTACAGATAGAGCTGTGCCAACATAATTCAAGGTTTTGTTGGGCACTTCGACTGGATCCATGCCAACCAGCCAAACCTGCACCAAGTGATTCGACAAGGAAGATCGCAAACATTAATTGTGTGATAAGCCAATCAAATGCTCAAGAGAACGAGGCAGTAAAATGTTCTATACAAATAAGCTTTAATTATTTACTATCAAAAGCAAAACGATCTACAAAAAGCTTCCGCAGGATGCTTTGTTTTGAGTGATTATCCATCACTGGCAATGAGGTCGTGCAAGACAGCGATTATATGGTGTGGTAACATTGGTTTTTATTTGTTGCAAAAACAATGAAATGCTTACTGATATGGGGAACTTCGTAAACAGAACTACTCACAGGCTACAAGGCGTTTGCCCGTAGCACAATGGAGTACTGCGCTCCCTATGGGCTGGCAATGGAGATTGGCATCTGTTTCTACTGCATTCTGGAGAATCTACAGCTATCAACATAAATGGATTCCCGTGATGAGGCCAAAGCACAACCTGTTGTCTCAAATTGCAGACAGGGATGGTGGCCTCTGATTTTTTTTTTTTAATGGCTCTCCTATCAACCTAGCTACCATCACTCTCCTCGGCTTCCTCACACCTCATCAGGCTTAAAAATATATATGAATTTGACACAAATGTGTCAATGGACATGCCTCTGCCATGTTTGGGCGTCAACCAACTATTATGTTTCATCTCAATTAAGCATCACATGAGAGAGAAAAGAGAGAAAACAGAGCAGATGCTTCGAACTTGAGTTATGATCTGCAAAGTGATTTTCAAAGGCACAATGACCTTTTGAACCCAAATAAAATCTGTTCATATTTGTATTGCATGTCATACTTGTAGCAAGTCTGGTCAAAAATCTATTCAGTGGTTCACAAATTATCACAGTAACAAAAATCTGCTACGCACATACAAGCCAAAAACGAGTGAGTGTGGAGTGTGAGTGTGAGTGTGAGAGAGAGAGAGGAGAGAGGGAGAGAGAGAGAGAGAGAGAGAGAGAGAGAGAGAGAGAGAGAGAGAGAGAGAGAGAGACACACACACACACAAGTCACAAGTCAGAGTTGGCAGTTTGCCATGTGTGCCATAACCAACCTTCCTTTTATATTTCTGCATCACAAACCTTTACTGGCGTGTTCACTGAATCCATGTCTTGGTTTCATTGAAATCTGTTGGAATCTGTTCAAGT
>JAXMNL010000072.1:174777-190288 GCA_035128595.1 Eptatretus atami | reverse complement strand
CGTATACCCGTGCACATGCCAGGACGCAACCAAGTAGTAAAGGCTAATTTTTACAGAAATCCCCTAAAACAATGTTCCCGTCTGAAGGCAATGAAGAGGTCAGTCGCATGGTTGATGCACACTGAATGTCTTGGAATGACCTTGCCCGGAAAATGCAACATAGAGCATGTCCATGTGAAAAAACATGCTTCCAGGGAGAAAAAATACCAACAGTCCCAAATGTCTGCCTTGAGCTTGTTGATGAGTCATCAAATATCAGGGCCTGATGGGGAACTGTCTTCTCTGCAATATGAACGGCAGATTGACGTCATTGGGCCGCAAGTTTAATCTAGGGATTAAACCCGCTTGTCACTTTGGGATGAAGATATAACTTCAGCATCTATGGAGTGATTGTGTAGGTGCTGACTATCAGCCGTGTACCATTGCAGATGCCATTCCTCACATCTAAGTTGCAAAAGTAACATAATAATGCACCCAGGCTTCAATGCAAGACGGTGGGGCGGCATCCCTGAAGGACTAAGGCTATTGAGAAATTCCAACGGATAACTGGCAGCTTCAGCATCAACATCACAAACAACGAATCATCACTAAGAAAGTACGTGGCTCACCAGGAACTGTCTTAAGGATGCATCATTAAGCTGCAAGGTCACATCGTTTTCGGAGTGAGAATGACTATCTTGAACGTCAGCAGCTGCATCAGGATACACAGAGGAAACGATATCATCCGTTAAAGTGCACACTGAGCTGGTATGTCAACCATATCAGAGTTCAGTGTTCCATTACCAACTGCAAAAGCCATTGCGCAAACTGTACTTCGTTCTCCTTTGCACGCATGTTGTGGATGAGGTGCACTGTTTCAAAGTGGCACCACAGCGGGGACCGTTTACAACAATTCTCCACACAATAGACGATCTTGTTCCATGCGGCACCACTGGTAGAAACTTGTCGAAAATCACCACCCAGAAGGACATCTTGCCTCAAAAGGGAACATCAACTAAGGTGATGTCTCGCAAACATATGTCAATCGAACGCAATGCATGTAGTGGCACCATTGATAGCTTCATCAATGACAATGAGAGAAAGATCCCTCATATCAATAGCTGAGCCTGGTGAGAACTCGGTTGAATGGCACATGTACAATGGTGTCTGTATTGGAACGGGTAGTTTGAACAAAATGTGCACTGTCTGGCCACCCCACAGAAGTGTGGCAGCAATACAGTCCACGCACATGCAGCCACCCTCTTGTGTCTGACTATGAAAGTAGATACCAATGTATTGTACACCATAGTTTTACCACTCCCCCCTGGGCCATCAAGAAACAGGGCATGCGCTGTTGGAGGAGATCCATCATCAAATTGCACGTAATGCTGAAAAGACTGCATCCACTAAACGCTGCTGTTCAGGATTCAGTTTCGCAATGGATTCATTAGCAAACGCACATTCCTGCAAGAGTCCAAGAATTTGTATGCGAGGTAATATCTGTTGGCTCTGGCAGTCCCAGATCTTGTGCATTTATTCCAGACTGGGCCCAATATCATTTGAATGTCCGTCATAGCCAGACTCAGAGTCCTCTCCACTGTAAGAATGTAAATAATCTTCGCACATGGCAGCTTTGAAGCGCTCCCAAAGTCCAAAGGCCTCTGCACGCCACAGTGCGCACACATGTTGCAAGAACAAAGCGCAGCTGAGATTGCATGCGCGAACACAGCTGCTTCCTCCATGGTGTGTACCCACTGGCCCGTCATCGGAAAGAAGGTTCAAAGCAATACATGCTTGATAGAAAGTGTCATAGTAGCACACCATCTACTGGCCTCAGTCTTCATAACCATATGCCCCCCGCACATGCAATAGCAGAATGCACAAGCAGGATAACTCTGTCAGCTTGGTTAACTGCATACATGCGAGAGATGATCCTGTCACAACAAGCTTTCTGGGTGACCACTTTCTCTTGGACGACGTGAAGATGTAGTTGCATGGTACTTCATGATATAACAACTGACACGCTTCAGCATCATTCCCGTTTAACGCACACCATGCTACCAAAGTGGCTTGTGATAGAAGCCTCCCTATTCAGAGCTTCCTCTTCATGCCAGGTGTGAAATACACTGAATTCTGCTCAGGAAGGTGAACAGGCAGTCGTATAATTGTATGCGACTGGCCATGCAAACGCTATTCAGAAAGGCGCCAGAAAGCCTCTGGTGGACTCACATACCTTGTGTCTCGGTAGTGCCGAATTTCATCGTGATCAAGGTGGTCATTTCGATAACTTCGACATTCGCGCAGTCGTGGCCTTTGAGACATACTTGAAAAGGTATTTCACCTCCATATAGATAGACATGACCCTCAACATTTATGTGGGTTTTCAAGTATGTCTACAAAGGCCACGACTGCGCGAATGTCGAAGTTATCGAAAATGACCACCTTGATCAAGATGAAATTCGGCACTACCGAGACACAAGGTATGTGAGTCCACCAGAGGCTTTCTGGCGCCTTTCTGAATAGCGTTTGCATGGCCAGTCGCATACAATTATACGAGAGAGAATGGATGGGTGAGTGCAGTAGGAAGCAGGGAGTAGGTGAGTGCTATGTGTGTATTTCCAGTGTGGGTATACGCATGAGTGCAGAGTGGACATCGGGTGGGTGTATGAGCCGCAGGGGTGCGTGAGTGCATATGTAGGGAACTCAGGGTAACCGGGTGGGTGTGGGCAGGGGGGTGGGTGAGTTTCAGTTGGCAGGGGTGTGTGAGTGCAGTGTGGCGGTGGGGGGGTGGGCAATGAAGTGCAGTGACAGGGCCGGGTGGGGCATTGAGTGCGAGTGGGATAGCAGGGGGTCGGCATGGAAGTGCAGGCGAGGCAGGGGGTGGGCTATGAGGTGCAGTGGACAGAAGGGGGTGGGTTGAGAGAGTGGGCCGAGTGGGCAGCGCGGGGGTGAGGGCACAGGTGGCGCATGGAACAGGGCAGGGGTGGGTGAAGTTCAGTGGGCAGGGGTGGGTCGAAGCGTTTCGCGATGTCTTAGGGAGCAGGGGTGGGGCACATGCATATATGTTATATCACAGGGGGTGGGATTGCACATGGCGGGATGCTTCATGAGTGCAGGTGGAGAGCAGGGGATGGTGGAGGTGAACAGTGGGTATGGTCTCGATGTGCAGTGGATCCACGGGGAAGTATGGCGTGGCAGACTGGCAGTGGATCTAGCTGGGTGGGTGAAGTGTTCAGTGGTGGGCATGAAAGTGCAGTGGAGGGCGGGGTGGGTGAGCATCTGGGGTTAATGGGTGAACATGACGCAGTGGACCCAAGGTGGTCGGGAATGAGTTCGAGTGGAACAGGGCGTGGCGAACTGAAGTGACAGTGGGCATGGGCTGCGGTTGAGTGAGTCAGGGCGGTAGTAGGAGTGTGTGCATTTGCCGGAATCAGGGGGAGGTGAGGTGAAGTAGCACGATGAAGTGTTAAGGCCGGTGGGTGAGGGCATCGGGGCAGAGAGGTGGGTGAGTGCAGCGGACGGGGGGTATGGGAGGAAAGTCCCAATGAGTTCAGCTTTGGTAGAGGGCAGCGGCTGAGTGCAGTCGACTTGCGGTGCGGCCACCACGCGATGTATGATGGACAGAGGCGTCGACGCCTGATGCAGTGGAACCAGGGGGTGGGAATGAGTGCGCATAGGAGGGTGGGATGAGTGCCAATGGAAACCAGGGGGGTGAGTGCATCGTGGGAACAGGGGGTGGGTGAGTGCAGTGGACAGGGGTTGGGTGAAGTTCAGTGGGCAGGTGGGTGGGGTGACCAAGTGGAGAGGGGGTGGAAAGTGCCAGTGGACAAGGGGTGGGTGAGTTCAGGTGCGGCAGGTGGTGTGAGTGGACTGCAGTGGAGAGGAGGTGGGAAGGTGCAGTGGACACAGGGGGTGGGGTGAGTGGCAGTGGACAGGGGGTGGGTTGAGTGCCAGTAGAGGCAATGCAGGGGTGGGTGAGTGTCACATGGACCAGGGGGTGGGTGAGTGCCAGTGACAGGTGGGTGGGTTCACCACGAGTGCAGTGGATAGGGGGTAGGTGAGTGCAGTGGACAGGGGGTGCGGAAAGTTGGCAGAGTGGGCAGGGCGGTGGTGAGTTCAGTGGGTCAGGGGGTGGATGTAGTGCAGTTGGACAATGGGGTTTTGGTGGAGTGAGTGGAACAGGGGGTGGGATAGAGTGGCATGTGGCACAGGGGGTTGGGTGAGGTGGGCAGGGTAGGTGAGTGCAGGTGGACAGGGGGTGAGTGAGTGCACGTGAATAGGGGGTGGGTGAGTGCAAGTTGGACAGGGGGTGGGTGAGGGCAGTGGGCAGGAGGTGTGGTGAGGGCAAGTGGAAGGCGTGTGGGTGAGTGCAGTGGACAGGGGTTAGGTGTAGTGCAGTGGAAAGGGGTGGGCAATGAGTGCAGTGAGATCGGGGGTGGGTTGAGTGTAGTGGATCAGGGGGTGAGCGCATGAAGTGCAGTGAACTAGGGGGTGGGCATTGAGTGCAGTGGATCAGTGGGGTGGGAATAGAGTGAGTGGGGTGGGACTGAAGTGCAGTGGACAGCGGGGTGGGTGAGCTTCAGTGGGCAGGGGGTGGGTTCACTGTAGTGAAGCAGGGGTGGGGGAAGTGCAGGTGGAATCAGGGGTGGGCATGAGTGTGCAGTGGACAGGGGTGGGTGAGTCAGGGGTAGGTGAGTGGCAGTGGAGCAAGGGGTGGGTGAGTGCAGTGGATATGGGGTGCGGTGAGTGCAGTGGATAGGGGTTGGATGAGTGCAGTGACGGGGTGGTTGAATCTCAGTTGGGCATGGGGGGTGGGTACTGCAGTGGAAGAGGTGTGTGGGTTAAGTGGCACGTGGACAGGGTGGGTGACGTGGTCAGTGGAACAAAGCGGGTTGGGCATGAGTTGCTAGTGGACTAGGGCGTGGGCATGAAGTGCATTGGACAGGGGGTGGGTTAGTGCAGTGGGCATGACGGGTGGATGACTGCAGTGGACTTCAGGTGTGGGCATGAAGTGGCAGTGGAAACAGGGGGTGGGTGAGTGCAGTGGCAGCTCGTTAGGGGGTGGTGAGTGCAGTGGACAGGAGGTTGGGCATGAGGTGGCAAGTGGACACGGGGGTGGCATGAGTGCAGGGTGGTGAGTGCAGTGGACAGGGGGTGGGTGAGTGCAAGTGGAGCAGGGGTGGGTGAGTGCAGTGGGAGAGGGGGTGGGCATGAGTGCAGTGGACAGTGGGTGGGCATGAGTGAAGGTGGACAGGGGTGGGTGAGTGCAATGTACAGGGGGTGGGCATGAGTGCGTGGACAGGGGGTGGGTGAGTGCAATGTGGAACCAGGCGCGCGGTGGGGTGAGTGCAGGTAGACATGAGGAGGCTGGGCATAATTGCTAGGGGGTGGGTGAGTACACTGGCGACAGGGGGTAGGTGAGTGCTAGTGGACAGCCGGGTGCGGGCATGGAGTGCAGTGGACATCGGGTGGGCTGAGGCAGGGGTAGGTGAGTGCAAGTGGACAGGGGGTGGGTGTCGGGCCTAGGGGGGTGGGTGAGTTCAGTTTGGCAGGGGGTGTGGTGAGTGCAGGTTGGCTGGGGGTGGGCATGGAGTGCAGTGGATCACGGTGGGTGGTCCATGAGTGCAGTGGACAGGGGTGGGCATGAGTGCAGTGGTGATCAGGGGGTGGGCATGAAGTGGCAGTGGACAGGGGGTGGTGAGTGAAGTGGGGCAGGGGGTGGGTGCAGGCAGTTGGGCAAACGGGTGGTTGGGTGAGTTCAGTGGGACCCAGGGGGTGGGTGAGTGCAAGTGGACGGGGGTTGGGTGGTTCAGTGGAACAGGTGGGTGGCATGGAGTAGCAGTGGACAGGGTGGATGGTGAGTGCAGGGGGTAGGTGATGCTGGCAGTGGGACAGGGGGTGGGTTGATGCAGTGGACAGGGGGTGGGTGAGTGCTAGAGTGGGCATGAGTGCAGTGGAACGGGGTTGGGTGCGAGGCATTTGGGCAGGGGTGGGTGAGAGAGTCGGACAGGGGGTAGCGGTTGAGCTCAGTCACTTGTATGTACAGGGGCTGGTAACGAGTATGTGGGAGCGGTACGGATCAGGGCGGCTTTTCACCTCGGTGCAGGGGGTAAAGCTGTGAGTTGTCACTGGACCCATAGAGGCGAACGTGGAGTGAGTGCAAGTGGACCGAGGGGGTGGTTGAGGGCATCGGGCAGGGGGTCAGGGTGAGTGCAAGCGAGCGAGGACGGGGGGAAACGGCACATGAGTGCAGCGTCGACAGGGGGTGGGTGAGTGCAGTTGGACAGGCCTTTGGTGGGCGAGGAGGCCATGTGGATTCCATGGTGGTGCTGTGCGCGAGTCAGTAGTGCATGGCTTGGACAGGGGGTTGGGAAGATCGCGAGGGTGGGTGATACTTGGCAATGGAACTACGGGGTGGGTGAGTGCAGTGGGACAGGGGGTGGGTTGAGTGCAGTGGACAGGGGGTGGGTGAGTTCAGTGGGCAGGTGGTGGGTGACCAAGTGGAGAAGGGGTGGGAAAAGTGCAGGTGGACAGGGGTGGGGAGCTGTCTACCATGTGGAGTGGCAGGCAATCTTGTGAGTCGGCAGTGTGCGCCATTGGAACGAGGGGCTTTGGGAAATGTCACAGGGTGAGAGAGTTGCGGAGTTGGGTGAGTGCAAGTGGAGGCCAGGGAGGGTGAATGCCCAGTCGAACGAGAGGGGCGTTGGGCGGAGCGGAGGTGCAGATGGCAGGGGTGGTGAAGTGCAGTGGAACAGGGGGTGTTGGCAAGAGTGCATGGACAGGGGTAGGTGAGTGCAGCTGAGAGATCAGGGGTGGGATAAAGTGCAGTGGGGCAGGGGGGTGGGGTTAGCAGTCTCTAGTGGGCAAGCGGGCGTGGATGAGTGCAGTGGATAGAGGGGGTTCTGGAGAGTGGCAGTGGAAACAGGGGGTCGCGATGTGAGGTTAGAGAGTGGCACAGGGGGGTGGGTGAGTGCGGGCGAGAGGTAATGGTATGAGTCATCTACGTGGAACAGGGGGTGGGGTGAGAGCAGTGGAATAAGGGGGGTGGTCGACTGGCACGATGAGGAGCCGTCGGTTTGGGGATGCAGGCAGTGGGCAGAGGTGGGTGAGGGCAGTCGTGGATTGCACACCTAGCGCCGGCTCTCGGACAGTAATGTGAGCTGGACAGGGGGTAGGTGAGGGTGCCGAGTGGAAGTGAGCGGGAGTGGGCATAAGTGCAGTGGACAGGGGGTGGGTGAGTTCACATGGAAGATCACCAGGGCGGTGGGCATAAGTGGCGCATGATGAACATGGGGAGTGGGCATGAAGTCAGTGCGAAAACAGGAGTGAGGTGGGTAACGAGTGCAGGGGGTGGGTGAGTCAGGGAAAAGCGCGGTGGATGAGATTCTCACGCTGGGCAAGCCGGGGTGGAGAACTCACCCTCGAGCGTAGTCTGGAAGCAGAGGGGTGATGAAGACAGAATGAGCATGGCGATGGACAGTGGGGTGGGACAATATGATATGTGCGTCAAAGTGGAAGTGGCTGCAGGGGGGTGCGAGGTGACGCATAAGGAGGAGAGTGTGTACGTGATGTAGGGCATGGATCAGGGGTGGGTAGAGTGCAGCGAGGGGTAAGGACCTGAGTGCAGTGAGTCTTCGCACGGGATGGGTACATTGAGTGGAGTGTCGCAATCAGGGTGAGGAGTGGGTGAGTGGCAGTGGGAAGGGACGTGGGTGAGTTGCAAGAGAAGTGTGCATCAGGACCGAGAGCGGGGATCCGATGCCAGTTGATGTGAGGTATGGATACGCAGTAAGGACCAGAGGACAATGGAGCGAGGTTGCACGGTGCGAGCTAGCATGTGGAATTGCTCAGTGTGTGTGTGTGGTGGGCATGTGGAGAGGGGTGGTGCGGAGCATGAGTGGTGGACAGGGGGGTGGGTGGAGTGCCAATGGACAGGGGGTGGGCCCATGAGTGCAAGTGGAAGGCAGGCGCCGGTGGGCATTGGGGTGCAGTCGCGACCAGCCGGTACTCAAGGGTTGACATTGGTCTAGCAGTACATGCTGGGATTGCAGTGCAGTCAGACAGGGGGTGGGCAGTAGTGCACGGGGGTGGGTGAGCCTGCAGTGGACCACGGTGCGGTAAGGTGAGTGCCAACGCAGTCGGAACAGGGGGTGGGCATGAGTGCAGTGGACATCGGGTGGGTGAGGGCAGGGGGTTAGGTGGCTGCAGTGAGGACAGGGGGTGGGTGTGGGCAGGGGGAGTGGGTGAGGTTCAGTTGGCCGAGGGGGGGTGGTGTGTGCAGTTGGCTGGAGCGGTGGGCATGAGTTGGCAGCAGTCGAGACAGGGGGTGGGCGATGAGTCAGTGGACATGGGGGTGGCCATTGAGTGCAGTGGACAGGGGGCCTGGGCTGGTCGATGAGCTGCAGTGGACCAGGGGAAGTCTGGTAGTTAGCCCACGTCTGACTGAAGACCTGGTGGACCAGCGTGGACAGGGGGTGGGTGAGTGCAGTGGGCAGGGGGTGGGGTGAGTGCAGTGGGCAGGGGGGTGGGTGAGTTCAGTGGGCAGGGGGTGGGTGAGTGCAGTGGACCACGCGGGCTCGCGGCTGAGTTCAGTGGCGACGCAGGGGGTGGCGGCATGAGTGCACCGTGGACCCAGGCACCTTGGCTGAGTGCAGGGGGTAGGTGAGTGCAGTGGACAGGGGAGTGGCGTGAGTGCAGTGGGACAGGACGGGTGGGCGTGCAGTGCACGTGGGCATGAGTGCAGTGGACAGGGTGGGTAGGCAATCGGCAGGGGGTGGGTGAGTGCAGGGGACCGGGCATGATGGTACATGGAGGTGAAGTGCAGTGGAATGGGGGGTAGAGCATGAAGTGCAAGTGGACAGGAGGTGGGTGAGTGCCACGTGGACAGGGGGTGGGAATAAAGTGAGGGGTGGGTAGATGCAATGGAACAGGGTGGGTGTATATAATTGTGGAGGACATTGGGTGGGTGAGTGCAGTCGACACGCCGGGTGCTTGTTGCACCACGGGAAGAGGTTCCAGTGGGCAGGTGGTGGGGTGATTAGGCGTGCGAGCGTTGGGTTCAAGGAGGTACGGGTGGCGTAAACAAGTTGGTCGAAAGGTGGCATAAGGCGGACAGGGGGTGGGGTGAGTTTCAGTGGGCAGGTGGTGGGTGGACTGTCAGTGGGACAGAAGAGAACCGGGTGGGAAAGGTGCCAGTGGAAGGGAGTAGGAATGAGTTCAGTGGGTCAGGTGGGTATGGACGACAGATCGACTGCAAGAGCGAGAAATGGCACGTTGACGGGTGGGCTGAGTGCAGCTTGGACAGGGGGTGGGCAAGAGTGCCAGTGGTCAGGGGTGGGTGAGTTGCAGTGGGCAGGGGGTTTAGGTGAGTGGCAGGTGGACAGGGGTGGGTAAAGTGCAGGGGCAAGGGGGTGGATGAGTTTCAGTGGCGGGGTGGGTGAGTGCAGGGTGGTAGGTTTGAGTGCAGTGGTACAGGGGGTGGGTTGAAGTGCAGTGAATAGGGGGGTGGGTGATGTGCAGTGGTTATTCAGAGGGGATGGAGGTGAAAGAGGCCAGATAGAGGAAGGGAAGGTAGGGAATGAGGCAAGTTGGACATGCGTGGTGTGTGTGAGTGCATATGTTGGACTAGGGGGTAGGATGGAGTAGCAAAGTGGAAAAAGGGGAGTGAGGCATGAGTCGCAGTGGACAGCCTGGGAGTATGGGATAGGAGTGTAAGTGAAAAAGGGAGAGTGGGACAATGAAAGTTGACAGTGAAACAGGGGTGAGCAATGAGATCTTTGCAGTGAACAGGGGGGGCATTGTACAGAAGTAAGTGGACTCAGAGGGCATGGGGAGGGGCAATGAAGATTGTAGGGGGTTGGTTGACGGTCGATCGTGGAGAGACACATGTTCGTGGGTGGGTGAGTTACACAGTGGGCAGCGGTGGGTACAATGGTTTGCCTCTGGTAAGTGAGAGGAGGGTGCGGATGTACCAGGCAGGTTGAGCATTTGGGGAACAGGGTGTTGGCGCGCTATGTATGTTGTTAGCCAAAGTGGGAGCTCCAGGGGAGGGCGTCTGGATGAGTGCAGGGGGTGGTGAGTGCAGTGGACAAGGGGGTTTGGGTGAGTGCAGGGGTCGTAAGGAGAGCATGGGCTTGATCATTGCTATGGTAGCCCGCCGACAGATCGAAGGTGTGGCGCTATAAGAAGTGAAGTGGGGACACACCAAGAGGCGGGCTCGGGTGAGTGAGTGGGAAAGGGGGTGGGTGAGATGCAAGTGGACAGGGGGTGGGCCATGAGTGCCAGCTGGAGACCAGGGCCTGGCGCCAGGAAGTCGCCAGGGGGTGGGTGACGCGCAGTCGGACAGGGGGGGTGAGTGCAGTGGAGAGGGGTGGGCAGCCCATAAAGAGATGCCAGTGGATACGAGGGTGGGTGGAATGGTGGGTGAGGGGATCACGTGGAATCAGGGGCTGGTCCACACAGTGAGCCAGTGGCAGTCGCGGGTGATGGTGATGTATGGTGCAGTGGGCACGAGGGTAGGTGAGTGTCAAGATGGACAGGGAGGATGGGATAAAAGTACACAGTGGGCAGGAGGGGTGGAGGGAGTTGCATGAGTAGCAGGGACAGGGTGTGTGAGTGACGTGCAGGGGGGTAGGTGAGTGCAGTGGACCAAGGGGGTGGGTGAGCTGCTGTGAATACTGGGGTGCGACTGGGGCGAGAGTTGCATGGTGGACTCAGGGGGAGTTTGGGGCAGAGGGATGAGTTGCTCAATTGGACGAGTGAGTGATAGGGCATGTTGGAGACAAGACGCCGAGGGTGGGGTTCGAAGATGTGCAAGTGGAGACGAGTTGGGGCTAAGCAGTTGAGTTAGCAGTTGGACGAGCACTATATCTAGTCGACGGAGCTATGTGGCATAGTGAAGTTTGCAGTGGATCTAGGAAGGGCGTCTGGTGCGTTGAAGTTGGTATGGACAGGGGGTTCCGATGGGGAACCACTAGCCAGGGAATAGTGGCAGTGAAACGAGGGGGTGGGCTTGAGTGCAGTGGAACCAAGGGGGGTGGGAATGAGTGCAGGGGGTGGGTGAGTTGCAGTGGAACCAGCGGGTGGGTGAGATTCAGTGGGCAGGGGTGCGACGCTCAACTGGGAGAGAGAAGGTGGCAGAGAGGGGGGTGGGGACTAGTTGTGTTCGCGCCAATGTGGACCAGGGGTGTGGGCATGTGTGCGTGGACAGGGGGTGGGTGAGTGTCAGGGGGTAAAGGTGAGTGCAGCGTATCGTATGTGCGTACTGCTGCTTTCTCATTGTGCTAACAAGGCTGGTTGTGCGCACTGGTGTCAGTTGAGCAGTGCAGAGGGGCCTTTGGAGACTTTGTGGAAAGGCAGGTGAGCTTGCTAAAGTTGGCCGCCCAAGTGTTGCGGAACCAAGATTATTTTTATGGTCTTTAACAGTGGAGAGGGACTCTGAGTCTATGGCTAATGACGGACCGATTCAAATGAATAATTGGCCCGCAAGGTGCTGGGAATGTTATAAGTGGCAGCAGATCTGGGCTTGCCATGAGGGTGGAGTGGGGGCCGGGGGAGGGGGTGGGAGAGCCTGAGGTGACAGATGTTTTAAGTCCAGTGGAAGGGGGTGGTGATGTGCAGTGGGACAGGTGGCTGGTGTGATGCAATGAGTGCAGCCGTCGATAGCAAAATTACATGTGGAATACTGCTGCAGGGGAGAGGGGTGCGTTTTGCGTAATGAATCTCTATTGACTCATTGCGGGATAAACTGAATGCCTGAACAGCATGCGTATTAGTGGATGCAGGTCTTTTCAGCAATTTACGTGCAATGATTGATGGATCTCGCCCTCCAAACAGGCGGCATGCCCTGTTTCTTGATGGCCATGGGGGGGAAGTGGTAAAACTAATGGGTGTATCATATACATTGTTATCTGCATTCATGGCGAAACCCATGAGCAGGGTGCCGTGACCACAGAGGGTGTGGGCTGCATGTGCGGTGTTGGAGGACTAGTGTATGGGGCTGAGTCCACAGCTTTCTTGCGGGGTGGCCAGACAGTGCAGAGACGTTTGTTCAAACAATACCGCGTTCCAATAAGAGACACGAACCAGTACATGTCGTCATCAACCCGAGTTTCCTGCACCAAGGCGGCATGCTGATTTTGAAGGGATCTTTCTCTTCATTGTCATCGATGAAGCCATCAAATGGTGCCAGCCACTCAACATGCATTGCGTAGCGATTGACATATGTTTTGCGAGACATACGCCTCAAGTTGATGGTTCCTTTGGGGCAGAAGATCATCCTCTGGGGTGGTTGATTTTGAACCAAGTTCTAGCCAGCGTGCCGCAGGAACAAGATCGTTCTATTGTGGAGAATTGGGTTAAACGGTCCCCGCTGTTGGGTGCCACTTTGAAACAGTGCAAGCTCTCATCCGGGCTTGAACATGCGTAGCAAAAGAGAACGAAGTAGAAGTTTGCGCAATGGGTTTTTGCAGTTAGGTAATGGAACATTGAACTCTCCTTGAGATATGGGTTGACATACCAGCTTCAGTGCACTTTAACGGATGATAATTCGTTTCCTCCTTGGTATCCTGATGCAGCTGCTGGACATTTCAAGATTAGTCATTCTCAACTCTACTTCCTACCGAAAAACCGATGTGACCGTTGCAGCTTAGATGTGCATCCTTAAGAGACAGTTACTGGTTGAGCCACGTACTTTGGCTTAGTGATGATTCGGGATGTTTGTGATGTTATGCTGAAGCTGCCAGTTACCGTTGGAATTTCTTCAATAGCCTTAGTTCCCTTCAGGGATGCGCGCCCCAAGCCCCAACCAGCCTCTTACATTGATAGCCTGGGTGCATTATTATGTTACTTGTCTGTCGCAACTTAGAATGTGAGGAATGGCATCTGCAATGGTAAAAAAATACACACGGCTGAGTAGTCAAGCACCTACACAATCACTCCCATAGTATGCTGAGTTATATTTCATTCCCAAAGTGGGCAAGCGGGTTTTAATCCCTAGGAATTAAACTTGCGCCCGAATGGAGCGTCATCTCGGCCGTCATAATTGCCATGAGAGAAAGACAGTTTCCCCATTCAGGCGGGT
This sequence comes from Eptatretus atami, assembly GCA_035128595.1. Classification (NCBI taxonomy): domain Eukaryota; kingdom Metazoa; phylum Chordata; class Myxini; order Myxiniformes; family Myxinidae; genus Eptatretus; species Eptatretus atami. Next base: position 177,228 of record JAXMNL010000072.1, on the reverse strand, counting down.
GGCATATTCGATGACCAGCAACAAAGCTCAAAGTGCAACAATTTTGGACTCGTTGGTATTTTCATCTTCAATCCTTCAAGTGGGACGTTTCCCACTTTTCTTCCTTCCCGCGCGTTGCAACCACCAAGGTTCAGGCTGGCCATTTTGGGTGATCCTTAGAGGGTTGGGTCGGTTGTAAGATTAAAAGAAGTAGAACAAAATCACCTTCGTAAATCGTGGGGGTCTTAATAGCCCGTCGACAAGACAGGTCTTGTGGTTAATGGATGCCTCTGACGCGACAATATAATGGAACTAGCGATACCCCGCCGTGCACATGCACAGGACGCACCAAGTGGTGGGTAATTTATCAGCATCCCTAAAACAATGTTTCCCGTGAGGATGGTGGTCAGTCGCATGGTTGATGCACACTGAATGTCTTGGAATGACCTTGCCCCGGAAAATCACACTGAGGCTGTCCATGTGAAAAATACTGCTCAGGGAGAAAAAATACCAACAGTCCCAAATGCCTGCCTTGAGCTTTGTTGATGAGTCATCAAAATATGGCCAGCCTGATGGGGAACTGTCTTCTCTGCAATATGATGAACGGCAGATTGACGTCATTGGGCGCAAGTTTAATCCTAGGGGATTAAAACCCGCTTGTCACTTTGGGATGAAGATATAACTTCAGCATCTAATGGAGTGATTGTGTAGGTGCTTGACTATTCAGCCGTGTGCCATTGCAGATAGCCATTTCCTCACATCTAAGTTGCAAAGTAACATAATAATGCCCCAGGCTTCAATGCAAGACGGTGGGGCGGGCATCCCTGAAGGACTAAGGCTATTGAGAAATTCCAACGGATAACTGGCAGCTTCAGCATCAACAATCACAAACAACGAATCAATCACTAAGAAAGTACGTGGCTCACCAAGGGAACTGTCTTAAGGATGCATCATTAAGCTGCAAGGTCACATCGTTTTTCGGAGTGAGAATGACTATTCTGAACGTCAGCAGCTGCATCAGGATACACAGAGGAAACGATATCATCCGTTAAAGTGCACTGAGCTGGTATGTCACCATATCAAGAGTTCAGTGTTCCATTACCAACCTGCAAAAGCCATTGCGCAAACTGTACTTCGTTCTCTCTTTGCACGCATGTTGTGGATGAGGTGCACTGTTTCAAAGTGGCACCACAGCGGGGACGCGTTTTACACAATTCTCCACTAAATAGACGATCTTGTTCCATGGCGCACCACTGGTAGAACTTGTCGAAATCACCACCCAGAAGGACAATCTTGCCTCAAAAGGGAACATCAACTGAGGTGATGTCTCGCAAACATATGTCAATCGAACGGAATGCATGTAGTGGCACCATTGATGCTTCATCAATGACAATGAGAGAAAAGATTCCTCATATCAATAGCTGAGCCTGGTGAGAACTCGGTTGAATGGCACAATGTACTGGTGTCTGTTATTGGAACGGGTAGTTGTGAACAAAATGTGCACTGTCTTGGCCACCCCACAGAAGTGTGGCAGCAATACAGTCCACGCACATGCAGCCACCCTCTTGTGTCTGACTATGAAAGTAGATACCAATGTATTGTACACCAATAGTTTTTTACCACTCCCCCTGGGCCATCAAAGAAAGGGCATGCGCTGTTGGAGGAGATCCATCATCAATTTGCACGTAATGCTGAAAAGACTGCATCCACTAAACGCTGCTGTTCAGGATTCAGTTTCGCAATGGATTCATTAGCAAACGCACATTCCTGCAAGAGATCCTCCACAGAATTTGTATGCGGAGTAATATCTGTTGGCTCTGGCAGTCCCAGATCTGTGCATTTAATTCCAGACTGGGCCAATATCATATTGAATGTCCGTCATAGCCAGACTCAGAGTCCTCTCCACTGTAAGAATGTAAATAATCTTCGCACATGGCAGCTTTGAAGCGCTTCCCAAAGTTCCAAAGGCCTCTGCACGCCACAGTGCGCACACAGTGTTGCAAGACAAAAGCGCAGCTGAGATTGCATGCGGAACACAGCTGCTTCCTCCATGGTGTGTACCCACTGGCCCGTCATCGGAAAGAAGGTTCAAAGCAATACATGCTTGATAGAAAGTGTCATGTGAGCACACACATCTACTGGCCTCAGGTCTTCATACCATATGCCCCCCCGCACATGCAATAGCAGAATGCACAAGCAGGATAACTCTGTCAGCTTGGTTAACTGCATACATGCGAGAGATGATCCTGTCACCAACAAGCTTTCTGGGTGACCACTTTCTCTTGACGAGACGTGAAGATGTAGTTGCATGGTACTTCATGATATAACAACTGACACGCTTCAGCATCATTCCCGTTTAACGCACACCATGCTACCAAGTGGCTTGTGATAGAAGCCTCCTATTCAGAGCTTCCTCTTCATGGCCAGTGGTGAAATACACTGAATTCTGCTCAGGAAGGTTGAACAGGGCAG